>JACVRA010000158.1:0-188298 GCA_019828545.1 Paracamarosporium sp. OC-R06-R3
AGGGTGTCCGGATGACTGGTGGAACACGTTAGATCTACCCATCTGTCGATCGACTTGCTACACCCATATATTTTTCCGAAAGTATGCTGCTCGTGCAAGGATGGACTCGTTGATCGTACCGTCCATTTCTAATCAGAAAACGATTTGCGTTACCAGAATGTCTCCGCGTGCACACTTGCATGTATAGTAAGCAGTTTCAATAAGCATAAACGATATCTCTACCTTCTTGCTTGCCCTTCGGTTTTTGCACCTCCAGCTAAACCCGCGTTATATATGCGGCAGCCACAGTAGCCACAGCGGAAAGCAGATGACTTCTCATTGCAACCCCATACCATGCAATCAAACCAATCATGTACACTATATCAACCAGACAAAAAGACACAATCTTTTTTCTTTTACACGTTTGACCGAAGAACCTACTAATCTAGTCCAATATCACAGGATACACGGGGTATATACCTAAAATCTACGTTCGATGGTAGCGTGATAGCAAAAAGAGGTAATAGTAAAAAGAGGTAATAGTAAAAAGAGGTAATAGTAAAAAGAGGTAATAGTAAAAAGAGGTAATAGTAAAAAGAGGAACCAATAAACAACAACCTTATATTCTATCCGCTTATCTCAAGGCAGAATAGTCTATCTTAGGTTTAGGTTTGGGTGAGACGAGGGTGATTGATGTAGCAGATGCCCTTTTTCCGGAGTCTGAGGTGAAAGAGGTAGGACAAATGGTGGACACAAGACAGATACAAGTAGACGCAAGCACCACACACCGTACACGGTAAGTAAGCTACGAATACGAATACTCTGTATCCATGCGGTACCAGCACTACACGGCACAGCGCAAAAGACAGCATGTCATAGTAGGAGACAGCACATTGTGCTCTCAAGCCAGACGAGACGGTACAAGACGCAGATGAGATGAGATGAGATGTACCATATACATGCCTCGTATCTATCTACACGTCCCAAGACCACCCTCACCAGTCTGTCCTCGCAAACGTACAGTACAACGATGCAAACCAGCAGCAGCAGCAGCAGCAGCAGCCGCCAGTGAAAAGCACATCTAAACTTCAGCCGCCCATGACATGACATGATTCGATACGACATGATGTGATATGATACGAAAGGAAGCGGGGTATGCAATGCAATGCTAAGACCAAAGATGCCAACTCCGACCCAAAGCGACAGTCCAACCTCCTCATTCCGCCTCCACTGGACGTTCCCTTCATGCATCGAACATGCCCGCGACGCCCTCCAGTCCAGGTGACGTTCCTCTTACGATTGTATTAGCAGACGGTTCAACCCTCATATACTGCTCTTGGAACGCAGATTTCTTCTTCGGCTTCGCGCGCTCGATCCTACCCTGCTCATGGATGCTCACTCCACGGACACTCGAAAGCAGGTCGAGCACGATGGAGCGCTGCTGCCGCTCGTCGCTGCGGTTCACGCTGCGCATTCTGGTGAGTTTACGGTCGACGCGCGAATAATCGCCCATGCCTGGTAGACTCAAGATGATGCTGCGGGGAATCTCGTCGTCGAGGTGGATGATTCCAGCGATTAGGGATGCAAGGTCTTTCTGGCAGTCGACGAAGTAAGGCTCGTGGAGGCTAATGATTGCGTTCTTGAGGATCTCGT
Organism: Paracamarosporium sp. OC-R06-R3; assembly: GCA_019828545.1. Lineage (NCBI taxonomy): Eukaryota > Fungi > Ascomycota > Dothideomycetes > Pleosporales > Didymosphaeriaceae > Paracamarosporium > Paracamarosporium sp. OC-R06-R3. The sequence goes on from JACVRA010000158.1 coordinate 1,633, forward strand.
TGCAGAAGTAGTCGTGGATGGGACTCTTCTCTTTGAAGCGGGGGAGCAACATGCGCAGTGTGCGGACGGTGGTATTGACGGAGCGGGTGTCTCGTACGCGAATGCAAGTGTTGCAGAAGAGCAGGATGGGCTCGAGGACTTCTGGGGCATTGAGGATAAATTCGCACATTGGGGGACCTTCTTTTCGCTGGTCTTCCTCTAGGCGAGCATATTCTGCCTAGTGTTAGCATTTGACATTATACCAACATCCCCACGCTACGTTCAAGTATGGGATATAAAGACTTACCCTGTCGGGAGTCGAGCAGCACTGCGACGAGCGTGACCGAAGAGTACGTGAGCTGGCGTAGAATGCTCTCGGTTTTCATCTCGTCCGTCAGATTGTCATTTTCTCCGGTATTGATAACATGTTGGCTCACTTCACTCCACTCCTTTGAGATTTTGCCATTCAGTTCTCGGAATAACCCTTGGATCATGGCCGGAAGAAACTGTGGCCTCAACTGCGATGGGCAGCCCTCAATGAGATGTGTGGAGACGGTGAGAAGCACAGACAAATGATGGGCTGTCAGAGCATGTGCGTGTCCGAATAGGGCTTGGCTCAAAGGCCCAGATAATTCCGGTATACCATAGAAGAAGTCTCGGAATCGCGTAAGTGAGTACAGAATGTAGTACGAGCTTTCTCGAATCTGCCGGACAGTACCACGAACTGTAGATGCGAAGCCTTCATACGTCGATTTTGACCCGCTCACACGAGCAAAAAAATCGTCGCGGCTCTCTGTCGAAATACCGGCTTGCCAGAATCGATCAGTCAAGACTCGTTGAATGACTTGCTGCAGTTCTGGTGGAAGGTATGACCAATTGGTTTCGATGTCGTTGAAAGCCTGCGCATGGCTGACTAGTTGAAGGAGGTTTGGGAGTAGGACTGGAACGATTTCAGCCCACAAGCGAGCGGCCGATTCATATGCAGCAGACCCTTCGCGCAACTTCTCAGTAGATGCAGCCATGAGCGTCTTGGTGAGCCGTAAAGGTAAATGCTAATATGTGTTAGCATATTTATTTTTTCTCTCTCTCAGAAGACCATACCTGCGAGTGCTCTAATATGGCAGCCTGCATAGCTTGGCCATCGCTGTTGAGCGGCTGTTCAGACCAATCCTGTATGCCGCGGAAATTGTTTAAGGACAAGAACTCTGGAAGCTGAGCCATTCCTAGGCTGCTGCAAAAGGATTGAAAAGAAGAAACAGAGTTCGCGAACTCATTGTTCTGCCAGGCGTCTTTGACTTGGGTCAGCATCTGCCGCATACGATTTTCCTGGCTCTCTCGATCTAACGTGGTACACCGGTGAATGATGATGAATAGAAAAGCGGAATAGGCCATGCGTTGGCGATCATCAATCGCAGGGTCAGCCATCATTTCCGAGACTTTATTCTCCAAACTGTCGTATACATTCATGAAGTCGTCAGCAAACTTCATGGCAAGCTTCTGCATCTCAAGGCTACATATGCGTTCAAGGTCCTTCACCGTATCGGCATACTGTGGGTAAGTGGGATTGTCTGAGAGCCTGACGGTGAGCATGTATTCAAGAAAGGAAAGAGCAAAGGCGGGACGGTCAGGGAGCGCTTTGGTCGAGAATGTCGACATGAGTTGAATGATTTTCTTCGCAATCTCAGGATCATCGAAACGCGTCTGTAACAACTGCCTGCCCCACTGTTCGAACGAGTCCTGCATCGTGTTACGCTTCCGTTCGTCTTCTTGTGGTTCGTCTCCATGGGTAGAAAGCCACTTCAGGTAGCCTTTCAACGCTGCGTCAATAATGGTGACCTGTGCATCCACTTTCAGCACCGGCGCTGAATGCTTGGTGAAGTTTTGCGGCTGGAACGGTGGATTGTCGTTGTATAGGCCCTGGAGGGTGTTTGTCGCCTGACCAAGTATGTGCTCCATGGCCTCGACGGGCGTTCGCCGCACAAGGACTTCGATGACATCGGCACAGAATCTTCGGTAATTACCAAGGAAAGCGTGTCGCTCGGGCACGGTGTCGATGTCTTCGTTCAGGAAAAGAATGGTAACATCCTCCGAATCTTCTGGGAACGCCTCGTAACGTATCAATCGTGCGCAGCATATCTCTAACAAACCGCCTACCATCTGCGTTACAACGGCAGATTCGCGAACAATGCGGGAGCGGAGCAACTTGGTCCAGCAGTGAAGCACTGGGATCGAGACAATGAGGCTAGGATTGCGAACGACGTCAAAGAGGAATTGGAAGATGCCAGGTAGGTCGCTACCTTCAGGTACCTGTTGGGGCTTCTGTTCAATGAAAAGTCCAAGGCTGTTGGCCAGCTGCTCACGTTAGTCTGAGATAACAGGTTAGGAGCCGTGCAGGTTACCTCGGAGAGTTTTTTGCATAGATTGTACTTCTGCTCGTTCAGGTCATTGATGTTCATGTCTGCTAGGGTCCAGTTATACACTTCACGTAAAAGCGAAACGCTCCCAGGCGTAAACATGGGACACACGAGCTCTACAAACTCCTCGTCGTGGAGGTGGTGACGGGTGTATATTGCTTGGAGAACGTCGACGGCAGCCTGAAAGCACTGTGTTAGCATGCAGATTGGAACACAGTCGTAGTGGCACATACCACTTGAAGCTCGACCACGGGCACGGCGAGAGCCTTGCACACGTGCTCGATTACCTGTACGGCTGCAATCGCCTTCGGAATGACCCACGGCATGCATGCACGGAGGCTGTTCATGGTCTTCACTGCGCACAACTTGATGGCGTCCTGATTCTGGTAGTCCTGGGACAGACACCACGACAGATTATCACACAGCCTCTTGAGCCAGCCCTCGTCCCCATGACGCACGTTCAGACTCTTGTCGCGTGTAGGCAGGTGCTCGGTAAGCACAGCGGTGGGGGTGAAAATCTCGACGCATGCCCTGCCCAGGTCGCTACCTCGCAGGCCCGCTGTAGGATCTTCGCGGTTGAAAATTTCCTCGGACAGCGTCTCGAGCACGTATAGCACAACGGCCTGGTGGTGCAGCGACGTCTGCCACAGCCCGACAAGCTGCTGGTCCATGTCCATCCACTCGGCGCCCCATGACCGCTTCGCAACCTCAGTCCACAGCTGTGCCACTTTATTGCGCAGATAGACAGGGTCTTCGGCTGCCATGTTCTGAGCTAGGTCGACGACGTAGTTTCGAAGCGCGGTGCCCTGCGGCTCGGTGAAGTCCTCCCAGTTGTACCTGATGGAGAACTCCAGCATGGTGAGGCCATAGTAGCGGAGCTGGGTGGGCTGCGACCTGTCGAGGGCGAGCGTGTGGCCGTGCGAGGGCGCCTCGGGGTGCCGCTTGGCCTCTTCCAGGTACTCGGTGGCATGGCGACGGGTCTCGTTGCTCGAGGACGAGTCGTAGATGGCCTGCAGAGCGTGCAGGACCTGCGAGAGGTCGGCCGTGTGGCCATTGGCATGTTGGGCGCCGCCCGAGTGGCCGTTCGCGAGGTGTTGCGGGGTTGCAGACGCCCCGTCCATCTCGCAGGGCGGCGCTGTTGGAACCTCAAAGACCCTGAGCGTCCTTCTCGGAAGGGCAATGGTCGCTGAAGATCTGGCGGGCGAGGGCGCGTATTTGTTGGGGGGCGGCTGGCGGGCGCGGGAGATTCTTCGGGCGGCAGAGCAGAGGTTAGGTCAGGCGTGTGCTGGCAGTCGAAGCGGCGGTCGAGAAGTCGGTGAAGAGAGCGCGTGCCGTCTTCATGTCCGACCAACAAAAGGAAACGAGCGACAGACTCAGACGCAAACAAAGGGGTGAGGTGAGAGTCACGTCTCGCGCACAGTGCCACCGGTGCTACAACGCGTTCCAACAGGCAGCCGTCGCGTCGGCGCGAAGTCACCTGCCTTGGCTTGCTCTATGTGCGGCCGACACATCCAATCCGAGTCCGGACGTGCTTGCTGCTATGTACACTCTCTTCCGCGAGCATGTCTCCCAGTCTGCGTATGCGCACCGTTTCCTCAAAAAAAGCCATACGCTTGCAACATGTGAGGACCATTACATCACCATGCATGAAAACCCAGTCAGCAAAAATAACTAGCACCCAAGTCGCCGTGCCCAAACGCCTCATTACATGCTCGTGAGATGCTACATGACAACACATGCCTGCTTCTGGCACTGCTGCAGGTAGCCCTCATCTTCTTCCGTCGACAGTGCACCTCCCTGCTTGCGCACGACACCTTTGACCGTCATCGACTGGTCACCCTCTGCATGCCACCACCGCAATATCTGCTGCACTGCGCCGTTGTTCTCTTCAGACGCAATGCTCCATTTGCCTCCGCTGGTCTCGACAGTCGAGCTGGGAAAGTGAAATTCTGGAAGGTACACGATAGTTGGTGCATCGTCTGGCGTGGAGCTTGTTGCGGAAAGCGACAGTTTGAAGGTGGCAGTCTTCAGGTCAAAGCCGTATGAAATCACATCACCGTGCGTGGTCACTGCTGTTGGACGTATAAACGCCTCCGCTGCGCGAAGACCCCTAACATCGCCGTTCCCGGTCTTGGAGCTCATGTGGTCCACTGATAGCGACTTCCTAAGATTACCGGGATCCACATTCAGAGTCTCGGCTGACTGCGCTCTTGAATACGAGGGTGAGTTGACATCGAGAGATGCGCGTGACTGCGCTTCTGAGAAGGAGCCTGCATTCGGCACGGGCTTGTCGTCTACTGAGTAGATGGAAAGATCCTCGCCATTCCACTGATCGCCCCAGAAGTGGTTGTTCTGTGAGAAAGTGAGCAGGAGCACCACCAATCGATTTTAGAATACACCTACATTTACAGTGTAGCACCACAACGCAAACCCATTAGTGTGGCTCTGTTCCAATGCAAAGTGATTGGCATCCAGGGCTGCGATCTGACTGCTGTAATTGCCCGTCTTGTACGCATACTTGTCGTCCATGTCATACGGAATACCGATTTCGGAGAACAGACAAGGATGGATACCCATCTTGTCGATTGCTTCTTCTCGCATAGCGGTCAATTGATGTGCAAAGCAGTTTCGGATTGCATTCTCCCCAATCTTTATGGCAAATGCCGGAGTGAGGTATTTCCCTCGCAGTACTCCGAAAACATCAACGTTCCATACACGATTCCTGATTTGTTTAGCAAGCGTATGTAATAGATCGATCATAGGAGCTTACCATTTCTTTGTCAACAGCGTGATGCCATCGTAGAAATGCGGGCAGAATATTATGTTAGGGTCATCATCGTCAGTACCCTTGATCGAAGGCGGAATTTCCATAACCGGGGGTTGTAGGAACATCAAAGAGTCCGGGAATATCGCCTTGACCATCTTGCTGTATCGCCGATAATGATCTAGAAACCAATGATTGTTGAAGTATTCGTAGTCTATCGTGGCGCCGTTTCGGGGATCTTTCGCAAAGTAGTCCTTTTTGAGTAGAGTCTTAGCCTCAGGATCCCAGATGCCGTGCTGTGCCCACAGGCATTCGCTCAACCGCCACCCGGGATCGCGTTTCCAGCCGTATTTCGTATCGTCGTAACTTGACGAAAGCCACGCCGACTTTCCTTCTGGATCGACCAATGTGCTGCCGGACTTGTAGGGGCCCAAGCCGCCAAAGTCCCATATGTCTATCTCGCAAGCATTACCCGATCCGGTAAGGATAGCTTGCCACGCCGTGGGCGATGTGCCCTTTTGCAGCTTTTGTTCACTAGGCACGACGGAGATGTCCTGGTAGCCGATGATGCCTCGATTGGGCTCGTTCATGCTCTCGAATCCAACAATTGGGTCGTGCCAAAGATCGCCGGCCTCGCTGATGCGCTTCGCAAGATGCTCGACGGCGCCCAGGAAGTGATCTTGGAGGTAGTCTTGGATGTTCTTGCCGTCTATGATGGCCTTGGGGGCGAACTCCTTGCCAGCGAAAAACAGCGTGAACATGACCTGGCAGGCGAGCCTCGCATAGTTGGTGGCCCAGATCATCTTGGGGTAGTTCTCTGGTTCTGGATACACGTTTTGGACGAGGGCGGCCTCGGTGACATCGAAGAAGGTCGGGTCCAGTCCGCAGGCGTAGAGAGTCCACATGGGTGCGCCTGAGCCTCCGGAGAATCGTGACCACTGGGGGCTGGGTTAGCAGGCGCATGAGGATGGTGAGGCCCTACGTACAACATCCTGATGGGGATCCATGAAGATGTAGAAGCCATAGTCCTTTGCCTTGCGCAGGATGGCAATTGTGTGCTGTATCCACTCTTCATCGTAACGTCCCGGCCCCGCGTGCTCTATGGCCTCCCAGGTGAAGATGTATCTTATAGTGTTGTAGCCCCAGCTACGTAACCGCGCGAAGTGTGTAGCAGCGTCTTCTACCGAGAAGGGTCTGTTGACGAAGGATACGTTGTCGCCGTCGAAGAATTTGTGGGAGACATGTGAAGGCTGGTCGGGCGTTGCGGGGAACTTTGCGTCGGCAGCGCAGTTGATGCCATGCAGCGTAACCTCGCGGTTCTCGCCGTCTCGGAAGGTGCGCCCGTCGATGCGCAGACGGAGCGGCGCCATGGTTCTGCGTGGTTATTCTCCCGCTCCGGACAAAGGACAGAGCAGAAGGCAGTGAGCAAGAAGAGCAGAGCAGACGGCGGCGAAAGAAGACGGGAGCTGGGGAGCTACATAGCCATCACGCGGCGGAATGCGTGGTTCCGCCGCAATGACATGGTTGCAGGGCCGCAGGGATGGCACGGGCGCTCCTGCAGGCGCATACGAGGCGCGGGCCAGGCGCGGCCGGGGCAGGCAAAGAGGACAACTTTCAACAATCGACGGCTTCCTTTCCACGTCGCTCCTTCGACGCTTTGCTCCTCTCCTTTATTAGCCTGCCAGCCACTCGCAGCTTCCATGCCTTAGGTCGCTCTTGCCCTGCGAGTCGCCTCGTACATCCCACCGCCGCCACTCATTCAACGTTATCTGTCAAGTCCACCCGGGGTAGACGGTGCTTGCAATCATGATTCTACGACTGTCCACGCTGGCCCTCGGGCTGCTCTCCGCTGCTCCGCTTTCGCAGGCCCTCTCCGCCTCCGATATCCCGACAGACACGCCTGTGTCGCAGCTGATCAAAGATGCTGGCGTGAAGCTTGCCAGCGGAAATGCACAGGAAGCCCTCATCTACTTCGACGTCGCCATCCAACGCGACCCCAAGAATTACCTCACGTTTTTCAGGCGCGGCGCCGCATACCTGTCCCTCGGGAAAACAGTCCAGGCCCAGAATGACTTCGACAAAGTACTCGAGCTAAGACCCGGATTCGAGGGAGCATTGGTGCAGCGAGCGAAGATAAGAGCGCGCAAGGCAGATTGGGCCGCCGCCCGAAAGGACTATGAAGCTGCGGGGAAGGCTGACGAGGTCGCGCAGCTGGACGAGGCCCAGGGTGCCGCTATATTGGCGAAAGAGGCGGCAGAGAAAGGCGACTGGGAGACGTGTGTTACCCAGTCGGGCACCGCCATCTTGGTCGCAGGTGCTGCATATGATATTCGAAAGACAAGGGCGCATTGCCGCTTCGAAAAGGGAGAGGTTATGGAGGGTATCAGCGACTTGCAGCACCTACTGCAGATCAACACAGGCGACATTGAGCCGCATCTTCAAAGCTCCGCCATGGCGTTCTACTCCCTCGGCGAGACAGAAAAGGGTCTCAAACATATCGCGCAGTGTCTTCAGTCGGACCCAGATTCAAAGGCGTGCATGAAGTTGAGGAGAAGGGAAAAGAATCTTGAGAAGGACTTGAAAAAGGTCCGGTCAGCCTTTGAGAAGCGACAATTTGCTACCGGAGTAAAATATCTTGTCGACCGCGGCGAAGAGAACCCTGGACTCCTCAAGGAGGTCAAGGAGGATTTTGAAGGGTATGTCAATGATGGGTATATCTTCAAGAACTCTCCTCAGGGATTGTACAACGAGTTGGTCGAGATGGTCTGTGAAGCATACACGGAGGTAAGATACAGCACTGTTCTACACAATCAGCAGGAGACTAAGCCATCATAGATGAACAACTTCAAAAAGGGCGGGCAGTATTGCGACGAGGCTCTCAAGCTAAACCCCAACTCACTCCACGGTCTCCTCCACCAAGCCCAGAAGCAGATTGATGCCGACGAATTTGAGGAGGCCATCCGCACGCTCGAAACCGCAAAGGAGAACCACCAAGTCCAAAAGATCCAAGAACTTCTCCGCAAAGCACACACCCTCCTCAAGCGCTCCAAGCAAAAAGACTACTACAAAGTCCTCGGCGTTACCCGCGACGCCGACGAGCGCGACATCAAGAAAGCCTACCGCAAGCTCACCAAGATATATCATCCAGACAAGGCCACCGCGCAAGGCATCACCCCGGAAGAAGCACAGAAGAAAATGGCCGCCATCAACGAAGCCTACGAAGTCCTCTCCGACCCGGAGCTCAAGCAGCGCTTCGACAACGGCGACGACCCGAACAACCCAGAGCAACAGCAACACGGAAACCCCTTCCACGGCTCTCCCTTCGGCGGCGGCGGCGGCCAGCAGTTCTTCTTCCAGCAGGGTGGTGGTTTCCCTGGCGGCGGCGGCGGCTTCAAGTTCCAGGGCGGTCCGTTCGGGTTCTAAGCCTATGTATTCTCATTTCACGATTTGGAGTTGTATAGGTAGGATTTCAGGAGTTTCCTCGCACGGGGCTTGGGCGGGTGTATGGCATTTCTAGGCGTTTTCTTGTACCATTTGGTGGCCCCGCCGGCTTCGGCTGCTTCGGGCGAAGTAGAATCAATCATACCGTACCAACCTACCATATTCAATCTTCTACAAAGTATATTGTAACATAAAGCGAGTTGTCCAAAATCACATGGTAAACCGCGGGAGGGAGGGGCGGAAGCAACGTCCTTAGGCAGACCCTCGCCCCGAAACCCACATTCCAACCCCTCGGCCTAGTTTCCCCACGGCTACCCTATCTGTCCGCCCACCGAGCGGCGGAAGCGTTCTACTCCCCCACGCACGTCCGCACACGCCGGACCACACTGACCCGCCCCCCGACCCGACACGGACGCAAAGGCCAAGCCGAGCCAAACGCACCCGCCTCGCTGCCTGACGTCGGTCGCTCGGTTCCTCGCACACTCTGCTCTTCTGACTCGATGGAAACGTGTGGAATACTTACCGCTGTATAAACTGGGTACTTGCAGAGAGATTAGCGTAGGTACGCGTTGCCTTGCGTTGATGCGTTGATGCGTTGCAGAGAGATGGAGGGAGGTGGGGAACGTAGATGGATGGGGAAGCACGATGTCAGATTCATTGGTCTGCCCAATTGACAGTGTTAGTGTTTACTTCACCTTATCTTATTTTATTCCCCGAGGCGAGGGGGTCGCAGGGCAGACTACGCATTTGTCAGGGAGCCTCGAGCCCAAGACCAAAGCGTAAAGCGGATGCCTTGGCGGCGTGCCTGACTACTGCATTCGGAGGGGTAGAGTTTATCCTTTGGGTTGGGGCGGAGGCTGGCGCGAAAGGAGAGTTTGTGCGGGAGTGAACGGGGTGCCGGGGACTTGGCTTGCTGCGCTGCGTGTGCTGTGCTCGGAGGGATCTGCAAGATTGGGTTGCGTGGGCATGGGCGGAAGTGCAGATTGCCGAGCGTGCGAGATCCGTGGAAGCCGTGCTTTTTGTTGGCTTGCAAAGTTTATAATACGACGGATATTGGGGGGCTGGATAGGGGTCTTGGGTTGGCGGCGTGGATGCGTGCTGCTGTTGTTGGTGCCGGGCCTGGGGCTTGCGCTTCTCCAGATTGCTTCTCCAGGTCTCGGCTGTGAATGTACCGCAGACATCTGTCTCGATCACCGCGGATCGTGGGGTACGAGTTCGTCACCATATGTGGCCTCGACACGATGGCCCGGGAGCCAAAGGATCATGAGGCTCGATGAGGACCGCAAAGCTAGGCCTTTTTGACCTGGAGATCTGCGCAAGGGGCCCGTCCGAGTGCCTTGGCAAGCCTCAACACCAAAGACCTCCCCAGCGATCATCGCTCCCAAGCCTTTGTGTCTGCCTCCACGGCCGAGCATGCCTCCGCTCCACTCCACATCCCCAACCTGACCGCGTCATTGCCGCATGCGCCACAAGTCCATCGGAGCGATCCGGATCGGTATGTACATGTACTCTGCCGGCCAAGACTGGGAACGTTGCAACGGGTCTGCCTCTGTCATCAGGGACGCGGTGGTGACGATGGAGCCTGGGCGTGTTGCTTCGTTATCTTGACACAGCCTCACCCGCTGATGTAGTGGGCTCCACTAGGAAGATAGGGAGATCTGATCCAAGACGTGGTAGCTGCTTGGCACAATCTGCTTGTATCCCACGCCCAGGCTGCGTGTTTGTACTTCTTCCGGTGAGACAGTCAAGCAAACAATGAGCTGGCGAAACGACGACGCTGTATCACCGTGGCGTACTCTTGGGGGACGTTCCGCCATGGCGATGGGGCGGAGTCCATGTTTGCCCAAGTTCGCCTCAGCTGGCACTTCCCTGCGAACCTGAGTACCATGACGATCAATGAACACACTTGCCAAGCCCTCTGTAGTGTTTTGCTCAGCCTTCTGTGAATGATCATCGCGCTCTAACCTCTTCCGAACATTGAGGCTCCGGCCGTCTTTGCACACGTGTGGCCATGGGTAATCTTCAGATCCTTGGGACGATTTCATTTCAGAATTGAGTACCTCGATGATTCTCATCTGTTCCCGCTGATGTGTGGGTGGCGTACGATGGTGCTATGGCTCTCAACGGTTGTACGGGCCGCAGTCGGTGCATTCTGGTCTTGACTTGAATGGGTATCATAGGTCCCACCGGCGCTGCCAAGCGCCCGCGGCGTCCGTCCCGCTCCGCTATCCTCCCTAGGCGCATTGCGCCTTCACGTCTTGCGTAGCATCGATATCTCCCATCGCCGAAGATGCCCCTGGGCATTCTTCCCTGACAAAAGCCAAGTATGGACAGGCTTTGCGCTTCGCTCGAAATTCCCGTCTTCGAATTGGATCGAGGCATTCTGAGGCAGACTGCGCTCAAACACGGCTGTTGGTGTGAATTTCAAGGGCTAGCGTCGCACGTGTAGGCAGTGAGCAAGATAAAGCCACCTTTGCTTCTCCGGCAGATGAACACGAACCGCAGCACTGCCCCAATGTAGAGAAAGCACATCGATTGATGAGACCCGACAGCCAAGCAAGAAATCGGTGGGACAGCTGCGCACTTCACCAGCGCTTCCGCTTCAGGCGACGACTGCATACCGCCTCCCCGTGGAGACAAACGGCTTGGCACACCGTAGCGGATGCCCGAACGCAACGACAAGACCCCTGACACAGGCGGGGTCTAGAATTCCGCGTCAGTTGTGGATCTTCGAGATCTTGGCCGCTTCTTGGAACTGTTTCCTTGCGTTGCTTGTGCTGCCGTCCTATCTAATCCACTCTTTACAACGGGCGTGGAGTAGCACGTCAGTGCAAATTATGCCAGCCACGCTGATGATGTTTCATAGGGGCCACTATACGCGCGTGCCCGCGGGTGGTGGGGCCTCCGCTGGGCAGCTATCAGTTCTTGGGCTTTCCCGTGTCAGTGCTACAATTGGGAAAATCAACTGGAGTATTTAGTCTTCCAATGTCCCTTTCGGACCCTTGACGAGCACGAGTCACCTCCTCAATCAGTGAGTGCGGTTCTTTACGGCTTTTTTTATCTTTGAAACGTCGATTGGCGGGTCTCTCATCCAAGACAACTACCACACTGTCAGACTGCCGCGTGCGTAGTCACTCGGGGTGTACAAACACTGTTACACCCAATCGACATCACAAAAATCTAGTGTATCGAGTTCCCTCCTTCTATAGGTGCTTGATATCGGTCATCATCTCCTTTTGCGATTGACGCATGCGGCAAGCGCCACCCAACACCACCATGGCACACCGACCCGGAGACGAAGAGAGTCAAAAGGACAGATGTTCTACTCTGCCTCTCTCACACGCGAGCTCCACTTCACAGGAAACAGCATCAGTCGAAAACATTTCTGTCACCTCATCAATGGAGGACGCTTTTGAACCGAAGTGGCCACGCTCATGGAGAGCCTACACCTGCTGGCTCGGATGCTTCTTCCTCATGTTCAACTCGTGGGGACTCGTCAATGCCTACGGCACCTTTTCATCCTATTACGTAGAGAACTCGCTACGCCAGGTAGATCAGCTTGAACTGAACCTCATCGGCTCCACGCAGTCATTCCTCGTTCTTCTCTTCTCGGCACCCGTTGGTAAGCTGCTGGATGCCGGTCACTTCCGTTATGTTGTGGCGACGGGTACGTTTCTCGTGCCGTTCGGACTGTTCATGCTCTCCGTGGCTCATCCCACGGGAAACGCTCCGGCGAGCTTCGGCTCAATCTGGGCCACTCAAGGGTTGGTTGTCGGTCTAGGAATGGCTTGTTTTTTCGTGTCGAGCTCTCAAAGTATGTGCATCCGTTATCCATCGAATGCTTTTTCACTAACAGTCATAGTCGCTGCTACCTGGTTTCGAAGGAGCAAAGCTCTCGCGGTGGGCGTTGTAGCCTGCGGTGCCAGCGTTGCCGGTGTCGTATATCCCGCTATGATCAGGTTCCTGATTGAGGAGCTTGGTTTCAATAATGCCGTTCGTGGTGTTGCTGGCCTTGCTGGCGTCACCTGCGTGTTTTCTCTCATCTTTGCGACCCCCAACCCTGCTCACCAGCATCCCAAGTCTCAGAGCTACCGTAAGCTCGGTACCTGGATCGACAAGGAGGCCCTTCACAACAAGGCCTTTTGCTGGTTCACGGCTGCTGTGGCTTTTCTCTTTCTTGGTTTCTACCCTGTCTTCTTCAACCTTGAAGAGGTATGTATATTCCCATAACTTTGAAGTAAACAGTGGCTGACTATGAACAGTGGGCTGCAGTATCCGACCTAGGAACTCGCGGCGGCAGTCAAACACCGAGCACCGCACCCATGCAGACTTACTTCATGCTCATGATCATGAACGGCGCTTCCACGGTTGGGCGACTTGCCTTCGCCTTCTTTGGCGACCGCACCGGCGCCCTCAACATGCACATCGCGACACAAATCGTTTGCTCGCTCCTCATATACCTCCTATGGACACTAGCGGGGTCCACAGCCGCAGCAATAGCATTTTGCGTCTTCTTCGGCATGTTTTCGGGTTCTGTCATCGGACTCCCACCAGCCTCTATGGCGAACATACTGAACTGCACATACACCGAACCCTCGAACGCGCACTTCGCGCACTCTAAGTTGGGCCAGTGGACTGGTATGATGTATAGTGTTGCTGCCATCCCAGCGCTTATCGGCCCGCTCATCGCGGGCCACTTGGTCACCGAGTACTCGACCTATATCACCGTCCAGCTCTGGTCTGCCGTCAGCCTCACTCTCTCTGCGCTATGCATGATCGCTGCAAGGTGGTACCTACCCACGGTAGAAGGCACGCATATCAGCACGCACCTTTACCGGTTCTTTGGCAAGCACGATAGGGCTGATGAAGCGGAGAAGAGGAGACCTAGTCGTGCGACGGTAGACTCGACGAACGCGCTGAACCTCTCACGATCGACGACTAGGGTGAACAGCAAGGTCGCATCGCGGCAGATGTCCGAAGAGAAGATTGAGACTGTGCCTGAAGCGGCGGTGTTAGCTCCAGAGAGAACTAGATGAGGCTGTAGACGAGCTTTCTTCTTGTTTTACTTTCATCCTTTCCTTGGATGGATTTGCATATTTTGTTTTTTAGCACTGAGGATGCACAAGCATATGAGCTGCTCGCCATGATGTCATGCATCACAACTTCTGAAATATACCCTTACCCCTTGCTCTTTATACACATGTAGTTTCTCGCGGAAAACAAAGGATGGTGGCGTTCGTGTCAATTTGGTGCGCCCAAGACACGAAAACGATTGTTTCCACCCTTCTTAGCAGCGAGAGACAAATCCATAGATTATTAGGTAGATGCACGGCGCTCCTCTACTGTGAGTCGAGCATCCATCTACGAAACCAAAATCATTTTGTAATTTACAATGAATCTTCGAATTTCTCCCTCTTCCCCTCGCTCTGTTTCATTTCGTTCCTCCTGTCGAAGTCCCACATTGGGCAGCAATGTGAACGCACTAATAATTCATCCTCCCTCCACCCTCCACCCACAAAGCACAAACCATGCTGCTAGCTGAGACAGCTATATTACCGCACATATACCTCTCCCGCCAAACAGCCACTCCCTGCACGCCGAGATCTAGGCATCTCACCACTGGCATCCCAGATCGATGCACACTCGCCTGGATCGATGCCTACCTACCTGTCTGTCCGTGCATACCTGCACCGGTACTTCACGGATGGACGCACGTCCCGTGAGTGTACGCAAGAGCAAAGTACCGCACCGCATGACTGTGCGCGTACCACCCTGCCTTTCCATTTCTTGGCCAAGCTGAGACTGAGGCTGAGCAGATCAGCATGTAACCAAATAAGGAAGGAGGGGAGAATTGTCCCACAGTTCTGGATTTCAAATCACTCCCTGCACATCCGACACCAGCAGTGTTTGTACGGAAGAGAACAGAGCAGGACACAACCAGCTGTGATAGATCCGAATGAATCACGGTCTACGTGCGAGCCCGACGTACTACCCAAACCAAATGGGGAGCAATGGATATAATGATTGCCGTGCCCGACGACCAAGATCTCCCCAATATTACGAGACATTGGTGTACCCGGGACCAAGACCGACCCAAGACCAAGATGCTGGGCGCTCCGCTCGGCGCAGAGTTGCGGAAAGTGTGCGGTATAGTGGTCTGATAATACCCAAGCGAGACGGAGAGCAGTGTATAGTGGCCTGATTATACCGGTACCATGGCGGCACTTGCATAGAGTGTGTGTGTGTGTGTGCATGATTCCAATATTCTGTTCCGTAGAATGCTGGTGGGTTGGATTGGGTCAGATCTTGGGCTTTTGGGTGGATAGGTGACAGAGTGGACTGCGTGATGCGGTGCGATGGCCTCTTCGATCGATTCGATCCTGTGCAGGGCGGTGAATCTGTCTAGCTGGCTAGGCTGGACTCAGTGAGCTGAGAATTGAAGATCTGGATCAGGCGCTGTATAACGTTCACGTACGCGTACGCAGCACGGCGAGTGGTCAAGACGTACATCAATTGGAAGGGTATTGTGGAAAGACAAGATAAAGAGATGCAATGCACGAGCACCATGGTGTCCAGGCGGTCAGCGATGGATTTTCGATCTCACAAGCTTTACCGCGGCAACCCACCGTCCACGCCAATGCATGTCGCAATAGTACATCGACAATACGTTTATACACACATGCACTTGTTTTACGTCTCACCTGTGTGTACGTGTATGATCACCGAAGCGGTACAGGGTCATCATAAATTCTCCTCCCCTCCCAGCCTCATCCCCTACACAAAAGTAATGTGCATATACGTGTACCGGAACATCCAGCACACTGTAACAAGCGATTTTATCCACAAAAAAAAACCATGTAGCTATCTACACTTCTAAGGCTTGAATTGTGTTCTACAGTTGCATGGCTAGTAAGTTCCAGTATAGGAGGGCTGATCTCTAGATACAATTTTTGAGCACATCTCGGAGTATCTTATTCGTAGTAGCTATTACGTCTTACCTTTCATCCCCTGCCGATCTGTAGGCAAGAGCTTAGAATCTAGAGCTATTGCGTAGAAATGTAACCTATGAAGTCTTTATTTATAGACTTTAGAGAGCTAGGCGATTAGTTTTTCAAAAGCCAAAAAGCTCTGAAAGGTATCGGTACCTTGTGGGGCGTAAGGAACTAGCGCTGGGGTCGGATTTTATTACGCTGTCTGCTAGTCCTGATCCGCTAGCGTTCCGGTAGACAAGTATCTGCTTAGACACGTGCACAGCAGCTTTGTATATCTCAAGGTCTGCATGTTCATTCAACCTTGGAGGTTACGAGGAGTTGAGGTTGTTGTAATCATGTAAGCGACCAGTAAAGCGGAAGCCGGGAGAACGTACCTCCAGTTCCGAAGGCTGAGTATCCAGCCCAATCTGTCTTGCAGCCTGATGAGTTCAAGGATAGATCATTCTATTTTGAACAAGGCGAGAAACAGACTGAGAAAAGTGTAACGATTAACTGTGGAGACGGAATCATCGCGAAACATAGTAAGTTTAGAGAGGAGACCACTGCGTACCTCGTCTTACGTATCGAACCTAGCCTTGCCACACGAACTGACCTCTCTTCCAGACAGACACAAGCTCAAGGTCCATCGGTACGGCTAATTGCTGTTCATGTTCGTTGCCCACATCCATCTACGTTGAAGAGCTCGTTGCGCCAACAGTGTATCTGTTTGGCGTCACACGGTTTCCGTCGCGATAACATTACTGCTGCTTGTGCGAACCGATCTGCAACGCCAACGAGAATTCATGTTCAGGCTATTTAACAAAAAGTCTGGCACGAAACCAAACAGCCAGCTCTACAATCAATATCAGCTAGGACGTAAACTCTGTAATAAGGAAAGATATTGGGAGGCCGAAGGGCCATTACAACAAGCAGCGGACGGGTATGAGAGAACCCTTGGGAGAGATAATATAGACACACTTTCAAGCAAGTACTGGCTAGGCATTACACTTTACAAACAGCAAAAGTACAGCGAGGCAGAAGGGCCGTTACAAGCAGTAGACGGGTGTGAGAGAACCCTTGGGAGAGATAATATATACACACTTTCAAGCAAGTACTGGCTAGGCATTACACTTCACGAACAGCAGAAGTACAGCGAGGCAGAAGGGCTGTTACAACAAGCAGTAGACGGGTATGAGAGAACCCTTGGGAGACATGATATAAACACAGTTCAAAGCAAGTACTGGCTAGGACGTATACTTTACAAACAGCAGAAGGACAGCGAGGCAGAAGAGTTATTACAACAAGCAGTAGACGGGTGTACGAGGATATGCGGCAGAGACCATCAATACACACTTGCGATAGTACGTCTGTTAGAAGAACTAAAGCTGGAAATTTCCCCGCCATTTTCAGCTACCCCAACTGATAACCCCACCCATCAGGCCTCAGCCCATCGACTAGAAAGATTTTTCGAGGAAGGACAGGATAGCCGAGAACTGTATACTGATTCAGAAATCGTGAAAGTCTCATCACTCCTAAGCCTCTCAAATCCACGATGGAGCAAGGTGCCGCGAACTTACATTATTCTCCGAACCATTGGTCATTTAAACGTCCTTGACGACATCATCGACGTCGGCTTTTCCGATTACTGGTTTCCTGTCACCGAGAGAAGTCTGCCAGGGTGTTTAAGCCCAAGTGTCCGCACAGCCTTCTTCAAGGCCCAGCAAATGATCCTGACGAAGTCAATGGATCTAGAAAAAGGTGAAAAAGGACAGCACTGTTACTTCAAGCAAGGTGACTCTCTTCCTTTTGACCCAAAAGGAGTCTTGGGTACTGGCGGTTTTGGACAGGTCGACAAAGTTCTCAGCTTAGTCAGTCTCAAAGAGTATGCAAGGAAGCGCGTACCTCGGAGTGTCGCCTTTAAGGGTCCGAGGAAGGAACACATGAAACAATTCATTGCTGAAATCCAACTTCTAAAGCGACTAAAGCACCATCACATTGTTGAGTTTGTCGGAAGCTACACAGACACCAAATACGTTGGCCTAATAATGTTGCCTATCGCTGAGATGGATCTAGGCGCTTACCTAGGGCGCTGCACCGAATCTAGTCATCCCGAGCTACGGACCTTTTTTGGCTGTCTGGCTACAGCACTCGACTTTTTGCATGGCCAGAAAGTCCGACACAAAGATATCAAACCAGGAAACATTCTTGTAGACCGTGGCAATGTCTTATTTGCAGACTTCGGCTTATCTCTTGACTTTACGGATGCAAATGGCAGCACTACAACAAGCATGGTACATGGATTGACCCCAAGATATTGCGCGCCTGAAGTCGCTCATTATGAACCTCGAAATACAAAATCCGACATCTGGAGCCTGGGCATAGTCTTCATGGAGATGGTTGTTGTTCTGAAAGGCAAGACTGTTCAGGAGATGGACGAGTTTCTCGGCCAACACGGATCACAGCAAGTTTTTGTCCGCACAAACATGGCTGCTTTTCCAAAGTTTGTCGAGGAGCTGGAAAAGATAGGGCAACTGTCGGACAACAGAGCGCTCGGTTGGACCCAACAAATGCTCTGCGTAGAGCAGCAGTTGCGGCCAACTGCGTCCTCTCTAGTAACGCTCATTTTAGAGAGCACCGGTTTCTGTGGAATATGTTGTACGCATTTCGACGAAGATTTCTCTGACTGGACGGATGATTATCGTAGGGTACAATGTGCAATGTGTTCGTGTTTTTCCTATAAAGGTCTTATCAACTTGAATGCGTAATTCTATATTTATCATCCTACTAGTCTACCCAACACCAAACCTATCAAAAACTTCCTACTCCCATAGCCACATCAATACTACTAGTCTCTATCTACACAATCTTCAATCTTCAAGAGGGCGGCTTTCAATCCCACTATCGCGCACTATTTCTTAATGTACTATTATCCTTATTCTCTCACACTTAGTTCTAATTCCAAACCCAGCATTTCCTACAACACCTTATTCCAACCCGCTAAGCATTATTTCACTACTTCACTTCACTCACATATCCCCTCTCACCGACCGCATCGCCCTCACAACCCACATACAAAGAACCTCGCACAGCACAAATTCCCACAAATAAAAGTATTAAGCTACCCCTACATACAACCCATCCAACAAATATGAACAAGAGAAAATGCCAGCAACACTCCTCGACATAACACTGCCAAATCAGACCCAACAGTAAGGCTACCATGAAAACATAGATACCAATACAACGAAACGCTTCAAAAAGCCCTTGAACAAACGCCACCAATGCAATGCACATGATTCGAAAGGAAGCAGAGAAAAAGGCAAGATAGCATTGAGACTGGTTTGAAATTGTGCGACTGAGAAACGCAAATGGGGTATTTGATATCCTTTCTACCGCCGACATCCTCCAATCCTAAATGGCGCATTGCTCACTGTAAACTCTCCTCGCTATGCTATCTAGACTAGGAGAAGAGGGAACTACTCCGCTCAAATCGAGCACGATGAACACGAGGAAACTGCTATACTAGAATGTAGGCCTCACCACACGATCTAGCTGAATGTGGAGGCAGACATGGATTCACCTGCTCCTATGCAGTATCCTTCCCCCGGCTCGGTGTCTGCACGCCGGGCTTCTCTGTGTGCGAGGCTACCTCGAGCACGCTTGTTGAGCTCGCACCGCCGTCATCCATGCTCATGCCAAGCATGCGTCGTGCAATCTCCTTCTGTCCGTCGCCCACGGTTGATTCTACCGGCGATTGCACTGCACTGTCGCTGCCGTTGGTGTCTGACGTGTCGGTGCGAGTTATGACAGGTGGCTGTATCCATTGCACAGCGGTGCACCGGTTGACAAGACGCTTTGTCGTCTCGTCTACAGGGGCGAAGTGGTTTCCGCTGGCGATGAGCAGGTTCAATATTTGGTGAATGTCGTTCCGCTTGTAGTGTGGCGGCTTGCTAATTTGACTATGTGTCAGGATAGGATGTAGGACTCGCAGGTATGTGTGCCGCAGGGCGTTTGCGGCGGGCGAGTCTGACGGGAGGTCTATCAAGTTCCGGAGAATAACGTCGACAAGGACATGGAGATCGTTGGTGTAGAAGTATTCGGCCGTCTGTGGGTTTCCGAAGATGAGGTAAAGCGCCTTGAGGATTAGTAGCTGGAGCGAGGTCTCGGACTCTCGATTCAGAAGAAGAATCAAATTGCAGCCAAAGGTCTTGTATGTCATGCCGTGGGTGGATATCGCCTTGATTACGCGATTTGTTACGCTGGAGCGGGCGCCTTGCTGTTGGGTGGAAGCGACGAGGTACTGTTCGTTCAGAACCAGCTGCAATTCGGTTAGTGTGAAAATGTTATGGTGGGTGAGGCCGTACTAGAACGCGGATAACGGGGTAATGATATGGATCTTCGTGATCATCAGATACGCCTTCTATAATGCCAAGGAGATAGAGAATAAAAGAGTCGTCAATGGCCACTGCAGCGATTGTCAACACCAAACATCGACTCCTTTGACTAGGTATTCCATACTAAAGTCTTCCCACTTCAAGCGCAAGATGCGCGAGGACTCGTACAGAAGCTCGAGCAGCATCTGGTGCAGCTTGGGCTCCTCCTGCACGCTCTCCTGCTGTATCAGCTCTATCAAGCGCGGGAAGACGCCCTCCTCGTGCATCATCTCGAACGTGGCATCGTTTTGGTTGTTGCGGCCGTCGAAGAGGAGGAAAGCGGCGACTATGTGAAGCGTGGGGTTATCGTCCTCCTGCGAGGTGTCAGACACTGCGCGCAAGGCCCGTCCATGGTATAGCATACCTGCAGCAGACAGTATATCATCTGCCGGCGGACATAGTCCTTGTGGGCCGTGAACAGCTCCCCTTGGATCAGGCGGTAGACGCATTTTGCGAGGCTGTACTCGGTCTGCAGATATTCGGCTACTCGAGGTCAACGGTGCGCGCGGCGACAGAGGGCGGGTCGCATACACTGGTAGTTGGTGGTGACGTTGAGGTAGGAGCGCAGGGCGTTGTCGATGATCTCGTGGTCGTGCTGCTGGCAGCGCGTGGATACGATGTCGTCGAGCTCTGTGGCGCGTTAGCAGCAGCGCAAAAGCCATGGCGGGGTCGTCGCGGGGGCTGCCCTCACCGTCCCAGAACTGTTGCTCATTCTCGAGGTTGTACGATACCTCAAACGCCATGCTGGGGTCGCGGACCGGCGGCCAGACGCATCCTCGACTGCCGTGCGGGCTGTGGCGGTGCGGAAGTAGCGCGCAGCTGTGTGTGGTGGTCGAGGGTGTAGTAGTTCCTCGTCTCGGAGCCAGCTTGTCCGAGAAAGCTCCGCGTGCGTCATGCGCAAATCAGCCTGGCCACAGCATACCGCAGTTGTGTACGCGACACGCTCGGCTTGAGATCCGTGACATGTTGGAAACCGTTGGCTATGTAGGTTGTAGTACTCGGTTGCTTTTCCAGTCTCGCATCGTCCATCGAGAACCTCTGGGCTGAACAACCCCCAGCTTGTCCTACCATTAGTGTTGGCAGTGAGCCTTGGATGGAATGATCAAGCAGTTAAGCCCGACCTTAAACTTCATCACGAGTCTTATATATGCCTGTCGTCTGTATATCCCCAGCATCCCCATCATCTTTTCACAGCATCATGCAAAAGCATGGATCATGAAGTGTATACGAGGAAGCAGTAGTTGCTGGGAACATAGAGGGCTGTTGAGATATGTTGGCAGCGCCTGGCGGAGTAGGCTGGGTAGAGGGACGAGTTTTAGACTCGTTGCGGCGTTACATTGGCGTGTATAAGAATTGTGGGCAAGCGGTTGATTGCAGAAAGCACGCGATGCATGTACCCAAGAATGTACCAGCAACCCCCTTGAATAACTTCTAATGCCAGGACCAGCCAAGCAACACGAGATGACGCGATACACACCAACCCCAGGTGCCCACGACTCAGATTTAGACCACGTCCGCATCAGAATTAGACAAACACTCCTTCTTATCGAACGGATAATAGCACGGCGACATTGAGCATCCATTCCCAAGAACCACATCCACCACATCCCGTACGCGCTCTGAATCCGTCACGTTCACGTAGAATATGCCCATTTTATCCCGCTGATGCAAAAAATTCGTGAATTTTCTAGTGATGTAATTCCGGCACGCAATGACATCTGCCGATGATTCTTTATAATCTGAGAAGTAGTCGCTCAAAGGATTCATACCCGAATGGATCTTCTTCTCGTTAAATTAGAAAATGGTGACTGACATCTATGTTTTCGTCGCAAGGATTCAGGATATGTGTTGCAAGAATCAAGACATTCAAGAATATTACAACATGGTAAAGGAAGCATCAGAGGGTGTCATATGCATAAGGTTGCATTCTGCATGACATGTCTGAACACCATTGATGCAGGATGCCGGGGTCTCCTATGCCAACGATAGTCGTAGATCTTCATTGCTTTTACGCCACGGATACAGACATCTAGGAATCCGCCGACAAGAATGTTCCCAATGAGTTCTTTGTCGATACCAAACACCGCTTACCTACAATACGTTCTCCTCAAGATATTGACCTAGGTTGATAGGTGCTTATATTGTTATGATACTGTAGGGATGTCCGAAACCCCAGCACAATTTACGGACCAGAAATAATAAGTATGATGTAGGAAGTATATTATTGAGAGATGTGAGTTATACTCTTCAGGTAGACAGCGAGTTACACAAATCCTTTAAGATCATCATTTCGCATGTTCGATGCTCCCAGATTGAAGAGGTACATGTGACTGAGCCATGGAACAAGGGCACTCAGAGCTCCTTAAACTTTACAGTTTTCGTATTTTTCAGGCAAAGCCATTGAATTAGTGCTCAACATAGTGAAATGGTGACCTAGCTTCAAATTTCTCCTTGTGTTGTACTCATACTCACTGCTATACTAGCTCAATAAAGTCATCGTTGGAAAGGATTCCGCTAAGCTCCCCATTCATGATACCATGCAAGAAGCATGGCCCCACAATTTGGAATTGATGCCTAGCAGCCCCCCGTAGCACGACAAAACTCTGCAGCCCGTTAACCCACGCGATGCGGTCTCCAGGCTCGCTGCACTTCGGTACCAATCCCATATATCCCTCCTGAGTAATGACGCACTGATCGCTGCATAGCAGGAATGAGAGGCAGGAGAAGAATACCGCAATATCCATCTTCATCGAGGAACCATTTTGAAAGGCATCACCGGAGCTCTTGAATCCGGTCTCTGCTCCAGTCTTCACAAACTCCAACATGTGGTCAATCCAGTCTGTTCCTCGTCCTCGAGCTGCATTAAGAAGCTTCGCACAAGTTCGATCGACGGTGACGAAACTGTCAAAGACGCTGTGAATCGTTTCGCCAGTTGGATAACCACCGCGTCCTTCATAATATCTTTTGCAGTTTATCCAAACCACGCCGAGGTACATCATCGTCTCCTGGTAGTTCATGAGTTCTGTGTCTTGCATTCCTCCAAGCTTGCCATGCGCAATATCGGTCGGGAAAATTTGCTCAATTGTATCGAATACTTGGCCTCGCACAGCTAGGACATGGCGACATTCCTTGTGAAGTATCACTGCAGGCGACAGGTCTAGCGCTGCATTAAACGTCTGAGGAAGCCACGACCTGTGGAGACGTCGCACTCGATCAGGTCGGAGTTCAGGTACCCACGTTGGAAGACACAATTTTTCCAGAAATTCAGGCTTGTCTAGAGCCGCTTCGCCCGTTAGCTCTTCTCCTGGCTCCGCGTTGTCAAGAAGAAATTGGCCAAGGTCTCTTAAAGTTGTTCCATCACGTTGTTCGAGGCCAGCAAAAAGGAGTATAGTGAGTCCCTCGTGGAGGATGTGTTGGCGCGCGAATTCAATATATACCTCCGTGGCGTCGTCAGTGTAGCTTGGTACTATCTGCATACCAGAGTCTTGGGGAATAAATCCAATGATAGCGAATACTCGATCTCTATCGTCCTGGCAACCCCATCGTAGAAAATCTTTTGTTCTAGCATAGATTTGCAAAGTATAGTCTTGGAACAGCGTGGTGCCAGCATTGTTCGCCTGCAGCTGATCCCGTGCATAAATGAGGCCTTGCGCATGATACAATGCACCTCCAGTATGCACTTTAGAGCTGTAGATGACTGTACGCTTTTCCGAAGCCCAGAGCATGTGAACTGCCCTGCGAAACTGGTTCCAGGATATTGAGCAATCGCCAATGTGGAGGACGAGTTCCTTCGCGAGCAACACTTCCTGGACTACCCACATGCGAGTGAACCAAAGCCTTTCGAGGACTTCATCAACATGTGTCGATTCACGCGATTCTCGAATATCAGACGCTGTTTCATCATCTATTGATACGCCTGTCATTTCGACGATTGCTGATTGAGGTCGGACGCATTCATCGTACTCCGGAGACTTGCTCAACTCGGCCAGTATATCTAGATATTCTAAGGCTTCCGTTGATGTTTCAGATGCGGGGCCTAGCCAAGCAAGTACTTTCTCAGCTCTTTCATAGATATCGTTCATTCGCGAGACCTGAACTGCTTTCTCTGCTAGATCTTGCTGATTGATGCATACGCTAGAACGAAAAGTGAGATTAGTGTTCACAGTAAGCGCGGAAGGAATACATACGCATCAACCCAGATCCGAAGTTCATCATCTTTTGATCGCATTGCTCGCAAAGCTAGGTCAAGATTGCCCTGTATCGTCATCTGCACGCTTCCGAGATGGAGAATTCCTGGATTAGCCACTCCAGTCCAGGTGTATGACAAAGCAGCATATCTGGCTCTATCGCGACGTAGCTCAACGACTAGATCAGCACGCAAAGGTTCCTCATTCTTGATTGCTGGTTGTAAGACTAGCACTCGAATCGCGTTTGGATCAGGCAACGGCTCGTATATATACTTTCCGGCACTGTTGTCCTCGATGGAGAGGACCCTGGTAGCTTCGACAAGCTGATCCCGTTGCTCTCTACGTTTTGTTTCTCCAATGCAGAGCATGCAGCCTCCCATGCCATGATCAGTGACTTTGACTTGTCGCTGATATGCGCGCCTGCGAGAGCGGTTGTAGTGTCGAGCCGCAGCGATCATATCTCCACTTGAAATAGAATAGTCGAGATCATCGCTGTCATCAAAATCTCTTTCGGGTGTGGTTTCATAAGTGTCGCCTAGTTTGAATACCTCCAGTCCATTGGGGGTTTCCTCAACCAGACAAGCCATTGTCCGGGCAATATATGTTACGACCGTTCTAGTTCAAGTGTAACTGTGAGACTTTGAAATTGTTGACAGAACGCTGTTGAGCTCAGGTGTGTTTGTGGCGGGGTAACAAGTTATGTAGGAACTGCCCACATGTCGTGGGGGCGGTTATGCTGCCTGCCATAATCGTGGCGCAGTAGCTACCTACTCATACGATAATGATGGCGGTGCAAAGCTACCAACGTACAGCCTCAAAGAAGCTTGAAACTAGCTTTTGCTGGTCAATTTCCAATGTTTATCATCGTAGACACGGTAGCAACATGCGCATTCACAGAAAGAACTCAGCGAGCTAGGGGTGATGTATTGACTTAGCGAAGATGCTGCTTGCTACCAGAACAGTACTTGGGTGATGATATATGATGGTGACTGGGTTAAATCATGTAAATGCTATTTAAGAGCTACAAGGCACGGCTGCCGCCTTAGCTTAATCCCACAAGCCACTGCTCAGATCGAAGGCAGTTGAGTGTCTTCTTCCGTAGCAGCAATGGCCTGTCGGCTGTTCACGAAAGCTGTGTCGATAAGTGTGGAGAGGCGCACTTGTTTTGATCGTTTGATGTCCTTATCGTAACGAATCCCTTGGTTACAAATCAGAATTTGCCTTGTATGTTACACCAGAACTTTAAATTCAGTCAGAGCTAGTCTCGGATATGGTTAGCATCGACTGGGGACTGAACCACATATATTCCAGTGATCATAAAGTTCTAGGCTTCTTTGACCAATGTGGAAGCGATCAAAGTAAGTATTGGAAGTACACCCCACAAGCTTCTTTCAGTGGTGACCAAGTTCGTTTGGAGATCAAATTTTCGTCCGTTGCGTCGATTCTGGACGTGATAGCGTCCTTGGCTAACTTTAGACACTCTGGATACATGATTAGCCACCTGAGTGCCTTAGAATGTATGTTCCCTTTAGCCAAATCACTTCGTCAAATTCATCCTAGGTTGTGGAGTTTCAGTCGTTCTGATCTTTTACAGAGAGGAAAAGTCCGGACCGAATTACATTTGAAGATCGAAGTTTGTTTCACGGTAACAAGGACATGGCCTGAAAGAACTGTGCGACTTGAGTAAGCTCATCTCCAGAGTAGACCGGGTCTACTACATTGAACCTATGGATTGAGCAGCCCTTGCTTGTAATCAAAAACGTATATGATGAGCAAGGGAGCCGGGTGTTTGTCTTAGAAGGCTTTGTAGTGCACATTGATTTACTGCACACGTTGTCATGGTTTGGCCTGGACATACCTTCGGGTTAGTTAGCAGTAGACATTTTTCCGGCTCGGGGATACTCGGGTGGGGGTAAACTGCTCTCCAATATATGCCAGCAGTTAATTCTCCGGTCGCTCCGTGCTATTGCTTGCAACATGAATGGAAAGTACAAGTGTCCGTAGAATGCACCACCGGCAATAGTTACGGTGGGCATTCGCCAGGATCCCAGGACGCTTGCCTGCATCATCATCCGGATATTAGAAGAAAACATGGTGATCTGCGGTGAACATGACCGAAAACCATCCGCAATTATCGCTGTTGTTTCCACCGGGAATATGCTCTGTACCCCCAAAGAGCACCTAGCTAGATGAAACAGGGCGTGGGGGCATTAATCGACTGATGTCATGTCATGTGACCTGTCAGAGCGAGTTTCAGATTTCGAACATGAATCTCACCAAGTGGCTCACCGTTAATAGATCCCAATATAGCAACATGCGAATCGTTGCTCCTTACCCGAAGACGTGATTCTCATTGTTGTGGGTACGTGAACGCGTGTCTTACCGCAAATGTACCGAGGGTCCCCGAACTTGGTTTCTGCTGCAGCCACCGCCCGATATATAGCAGCCGCATGTAGTGTCACAAGCAAGTAGAATAGTCTCGGGGTTTCTAGCAGTGAGGTGTGTTAAGGCCTCATAGTACTACCGGTATCTGACCAGACTGAAGAATGTGAGACGTGTCAGGAATCTGGGTCCGCTAAAGTGGCGCTCGGCTAGGCCTTCCAACCGTTCCCTTGTCCGGGGATGGATCCCCACTCTTCCAGTACCCACAGTCCCTTAGGCTCCATCCCGGTCAATCACTTGCGCCCCCTCCTGAAAGATGGGGCTGACGCCATGGAAGCGGGCAGGGCGGGATCTGTGACCGCGACTGGCTCGTGCAGCGGCTGGCGAACAACAAGACCACCTTGAGAACCTCTAACCTCTCCCCAACCGCGTCCTGGCGACTGCACTTCAACAATCTTCTTTGTATACTCTTGCTATTGGTATTTCAACAACTGCACCATGGATCTCTACAGAAGCACGTTCGCTGGGCTATTGCTGTTGAACAGCGTTGTTTTGATTCGTTCCTACCGCACGAAGACCGGCTCATTCACAGAAACGCCGACAAATTCAGAAAAGGTCGAGCATCGTGGAAGAGAAGATGATGATGCGGAAAGAGTACGACGACTGAAATGGAAGTTCCTGCCTGTTTTCCTGTTGGTTAACGGCGCCGACTGGCTCCAAGGGCCGTACATTTATCCTATTTACAAAGGTAAGTTCTCTGAATAAGATGTGGACAATCCGTGACTGAGCATATCGTAGATGAAAAGGGTCTCGCAGAAAGCATGGTAGCTCTGCTTTTCATGGTGGGCTTCTTGTCAGGCGGCATTTCTGCTTCCTTCGCCGGAAGCATTGCGGATCGCTTCGGCCGCAAAGCAGGATGCTTGGCCTACTGCGCCATTTACTCCTGCTCTTGTCTTACGCTTCTTACCGACAGAATCGAGGTTCTATTCCTAGGCCGCGTTCTTGGCGGCATCTCTGGGACGCTTTTGTACAGCGTGTTCGAGAGCTGGCTGGTCGCAGAGTACAACAAGTTGATGGTGGACGACGAAGGATCAGCTTTGAGCGGCATTTTCAGCATGATGACTACCCTGAACAGCTTTGTCGCGATTGTCGCTGGTATTGTCGCTGGATGGTTGGTCGACCATGTGGGCACGGCTAAAGCACCGTTCATGGCTTCTATGGTTTGCATGTCGATCGCATTCATTGCGATCTCCAAGACTTGGGTGAGTTTATCCTTGACTAGATTCACTCCAATGCTAATTCATCCAGTCTGAGAACTTCGGCTCGCGACACGAAGGCTCAGCAGAGGCTACAAGCCTGCTCGCTGAAGAGGCTAAGGAGGAGCATGTGCCTGCAAAGTCCGCTTTAAAGCTCATTCTCGGGGGTACGCTACTCATCACGTTGACCGCAAAGCGTTACTGACAATTAGGCTGCAGACAAGAACATCCTGACTTTGGCACTCACGTCGTGCTTCTTCGAGGGCTCACTGTTTTTGTTCATCTTCTTCAAATTTCCGGCATTGAAACTGTGCCACGAGCTCTCGGGATCGACAACCGGTAAGATTCCCATGTTCATAAGAGTTTCTTGGTATGAATACTGATCCCTGTCATAGATCTACCTTTTGGTCTGATATTTGCCATCCTCATGTGCTGCATGATGTTCGGCTCTATGCTATACAACAACCTCACCGCTTCCGCATCGTCACTACCGGCTAAGCAAGTTCTCATCTATACCCTTGTCGCCGCGTCCCTTTGCTTTTTCCTCCCGGCCCATATTCGAGAGGAGAACATTGTCCTCTGGTGCTTTTGCATTTTTGAGGTCTGCTGTGGGATCTATTACCCGTCTATGGGCTCGCTCAAGAGCAAACTGATCGAGGATGGCATGCGCGCAAGCGTCTACACCATTTTGAGAGTACCCCTCAACGCCTTCGTTGTTCTCGCCCTTAGTATGACGCAAGAAGGTAACACTCCACCGTACTTCTCGCCCTGCTACATGCGGGGTGCATACACACCGCGGCCGCTAACATTTGCACTAGGAGAACATCATCGCAACATGGTCTTTACGCTCTGCAGCGGTTTGCTACTAGCGGCAGCCTTGGCGGTCTATCGAATTCTTGCATGAGCCATTTTTCTTGTCATTGTTCGGCTTGTCCTCCGTGTATATAGATTCTGCTTTGATAGCATCATAAATCATGTGAATATCTTCTCCGATCCGGGTCTGGGAGCTTAAGCGAGATAGTGCTGCAGTCGCCAAATGCGCCGCATCCGGGATTAGTTAAGGCGGAGCTGTAAACGCGGCTCTGTGCTTACATCTTACCACACCAATCATGAGACTGATCGACAGATCCTTTCGGGGCTCTATCCCTGGCGCTGAGCACAGATGGCTTGCTGCCGTGTTTGACATCTGTGGGACCGATGATGATCGTTGTGGGGCTCCGTTGGCTTAACACGCAGCTCGTCTGCGGCAACGTTCTTCGGAGTCAAGCCCTCGCTGCGTCGAGTGGGTGGAGATGGGTTTCAGCTGCTTCGATTGCCCGCGTTTCCGCTGCCAGCGGGGGAACCGTGGACGGCTGGCTGATACCGTTACTTATCCAGCCTTGGCGGGGATTGGCCGTATCGCTGCGGCGTATCCTTGCTGATGAGCTTCACTCTCATGCAGTTATCAGGGGACAATACGGCTGTACCTGCTTGTAGTGAAGCCCTTGGAAGGACCCGCATCCTCTTATCTGACACCGATACGTTTACCGTTTGCTGTGCCTCCTCAGGTTTCTCTGCCCAGGTCGTGGTTCCATCGTTTCCCGAACTTGACGTTCCATAATCCGTTATTGTGCTTCACATCGGCAAAGCAAGGCGGCCTTGTTTATCTTTAAGTCGCGGATTGAATCCTGCCCACTGCGCTTCTGCAATACGTTTATTTTTAAAATGACTTTCCTTCGCTCACCCCAAGGTACGCTTTGTCCTCCACCTTTTCCGCCATTTCCCTCGACGTTGACCGTTGTTCTCAACTTTCTCTACATAACAGCTAATATGGCATTAGGGCGTGCTGTCGCTACCATCGTCGTCCTTATTTTCTTTGTAGCGATTCTGCACAACAATGCAGAAGAGCAATCATATCTACCCTCCTTTCCCCTCCCACAGCGGACATCGGGTCGCAAATTCGCCGGATTAAAAGAGCGAATGGCTCTCTCTGAAGCTGCATGGCAGAAGAGCGTCCAGCTACGAGGAAGAATGGCAGAATCTCACCCATCAAACCCTCAGATTCCGCTCTTCCCCGCGCAGTCTCTCGACGCCTTCGGAAAATACCCCTACACACTCTGGGACTTCTTCCCACCGACATGGACATGTCCGCACGATGTTCAGCGTGTCGGCAGATTGGGTGACGGAGGAAAGTGGGTGTGTGGTATGAGCATTTACGAATCAGTCCCCGTACCCACGACGTGGGTGAAGGGTGTTCCGACCGGCGGCCAAGAAGGCGTAGTTATCTACAGCTTTGGCATTAACGGCGAATCGTCCTTCGAAGCAGAAATGTTCGAACGCATTCCCAGTGCGCGTATCTGGGGCTACGACTTCACGGTCGATGCATGGGGAAAGCAGATCGCATCTAAATACCATGATCGCGCCTTTTTCAAGAAGGTGGGTATTGGAAAGACGGACGAGCCGGCCAAATCTCCACCTTTCTTTACGCTCCAGACACTCATGGCTCAGAACAACCATACCTACATGGACATTCTAAAGATCGACGTCGAGGGCTCAGAATACATTTCCTTCGATTCTGTCATGGACTACTTCACGTCCGCATGGAGGGGTAATGGCGATGCTGTGCTGCCCATTGGCCAGATCTTGATTGAGATCCATGTCGGTGACGACCAGAAGGGTATCGATTTCAAGAGGTTCAGGACGTGGTGGGAGCGATTAGAATCCATGGGCATGCGTCCTACATGGATGGAGGTCAACCTTATGGCGATGACCATTCCGGACCACAAGACGGATCCGAGATGTACGGAGTATGTCTTAGTGAATGCGCGCGATGGCAACAATGTGCTTTGGCAGGAGTAGATGTTGGTTAATGGACATACAGCTTGTGTCTCATTGTACATATTTCAGGAGAATCGGAAGTGAAAAACGGCAGGTAAAGGGCATATTTGGCGTTTCAGGCCCAGGCAAAGGAACGCGCATTCAGCCGCGATATTAGATGCGCTATGGTGTTAGCACGAAGGGACGTCTTTTGCAAGTACTATCAGTATTAGTTTCCAGAAAATATGAAGTTATTGTTCAGCTCCCTTAATGGAATTAATCGCTTCGTTTCTTGTGACCGCGATCTCGCGAGCATATTCCGGTCGGCGATTCCAGCGTATATCGCACGACCTAACTTGATCATAAAACAACACGAGAGTGGACTCCATCCACAATACCCAAGTGAAATCGCAACGAGCGATACATTTGTATCGGAACCCGAATAACGATAGTCAACCTCCCTTTTCGCATGGTTCGATCATCCACTATATCTAGCATCCCTCTGCAAATCAAGGAAGCAAATGATATCCGATATTTAGTTGACATTGAGACGTGCTTTGGCACCTTTA
The DNA here is from genome assembly GCA_019828545.1 of Paracamarosporium sp. OC-R06-R3. Lineage (NCBI taxonomy): Eukaryota > Fungi > Ascomycota > Dothideomycetes > Pleosporales > Didymosphaeriaceae > Paracamarosporium > Paracamarosporium sp. OC-R06-R3. Next base: position 32,825 of record JACVRA010000158.1, read on the forward strand.
GCAAACACTTGTGGGCTCCGTTACCCCAAGAGGCAATGTCGAGGCAAAATTTCCTCAAATTTATGTCGAATTACTGGATTCATTTAGACAGAAATCAATAGGCACAACCATTTGCTTCCCTACCTGAATTTTCCCTAAATGACATAGCGGTGGATATGCTGCAACGTTCTCAGCTAGCATAATATCACGTGACCGACCAATCTCTTGCCACAGTCACTCCGAGCCGTGCCACTCAAGTGTTCCATTTTAACATAAGATTCGCATTAGCAGTTTCGAATCGTTTTAGGACTTGCCAATACATAGCCCCACGCATAAATTGCTAAGCCTACGCCACGTCTCGACTGCAAGGGAAGGCGTACCCAAGCCTTCTCCAACCTCTCAAGTTTGCTACACAAGACTTTGCTATACAGCCGTACGCTGCTTGTTATGATGACTTTTTACTAGCTGTGCGACTGGCCATGGTTACTCCAAGATCGTGTAGCCAACATGGAATGTAAAATCTCCCGCCTACGAGGCGACAGTTGAGTGAGTTATTGCTAGTGTTTCTTTTTTGCACGAAATAAGCACTCGCTCGTATTCTTGAGTACAGCGATCTAACTTTGTCATTACCAGTATTTGAGTTAGGAGGATGCCACGCCAAGAGACGTTTGCCGCTCACCAGTCTGTCACCAGTCTGTGGTCAAATGTTCTCCACAACGTAATGGACAGAGACTAGATCGGGTCAGATTCGCGTACGATAGATTTGCTGGAGAGATTTTCTGGGGAGATTTTCTGGGGAGATTTTCTGGGGAGATATTCTGGAGAAATATTCTGATATGGTCAAGTTATACTTGTGCTTCATTTACGTCAATAAAATGCCGCGCTAGCCTAACTTGTCGCCTAATGGTGAGATCAAAAAGGAACACGTAGTAAAAATGCGACAGACTTGATCTTGTACCTGTACCCCTAAGACTGTATTTAGATGAATTATATGTACTCACTGAGTCCAGTAGGTACTTCAAAGGCCGCCAGAGAAACTTTTTAAGTTAGTGCGTGATTGAAAGCTGCATCGTTAATAAACGAAAGCCTACACAAAGTGGAGTGAAATATGCATGTCAATATTGAGCGCAAAGTTTGCGGTTTTGTATGAAACAATCACTAGAGTTTGTTTCGTAGTTGTGAGCATCTGCCTACTTATATCTTCCTATCTGTGAGCAGATTGTCGTAGAAACCACATTCGTTAACTAGATGTCTTATAGCGCTTTGTCACTATTCATAGATCCTTATATATGGCAATAGTATCAGCAGCATACAGAGAGATGTCACACAGGCATTGAGCATAACTCGAGACCTTTTCCATCCGAAAGGACCGCGCACACGGACCCCTCGTGTATGAGTTCTTAAAGGCCAGAGTTGATACACCAGTCGGCATAAAATCCACCTCAACTCGGAGCTTTCCAGGTCTGCTTCCTTATATTCTTGCTCAACGTCCGTCTCAAGAGACAGTCGACATAGTACCGTCCAAATACTTGGAATACGTATATACACAGACCGGCTTGACCTCGCGGTTTGAACCCTGCCAAAAGCTTTGTTGCTCATCGCATTCAATACCCAAGATGTCACTATATCAAAAGGGAAAAGCTCGCTCTGATTCGCTAAAGGAAAAGTAAGTTAATGAAAAACGGTATGAGCAAGGTTGTCAAGAACATGGCTGACATTTAGTAGCACTGTCGATGCACAAACCATCCATATAATTGTTGGCTCGAAGAAAAATCAGAAAATCTTCAAGGTCTCAGGTGAATTGGTCTATCGCTCGACTTTTCTCCAGTAACTGTGGGAGAAATGTCCACCCAATACTAAGAACGCCTCCCTGCAACTTCCCGCAGAAGTGAATATCAGAGATATAGAGCTTTACATCGAGTTCGCCTTGTCTCGTATAGCTGGGATAGATTACAGGGTGGCAAACAACTCAAAGAACGCCGTTGACCGAGGCTACGAAACACTTGCACGCATATATATTTACTCATGTGTAAATAAACTCAACGATAAAGAGACCAGGAGCGACGTCTCCAAGGCAATGCTGGTTCTCTCACGTACAACATGCGAGGATGGTTTTACGAGTGCACCTCCTGGTTATGTGGTGCACGATCTCTGCGCCGCAACACCCAAAGGGCATGTCATACGGAGATTGATGATGGATATCTTATCAGACGTGCATCACAGTTGGTTAGAGGACAACTTCAAGTACTTGCCTCAAGATCTTGCCATCGATCTATTGGACGCGCTGCTGCGGAGACCTGGTGTGGCAACACAGGAATTCATGAAGCGTGCCTTGGTTTTCACGCGCAGGAAGATCGAGATCATGAAGAAAGGGCCGAAAGAAGTGCAGACAGAGGATGCATACTTGGAGGATTAAGGTCCATTAGTGTTCCGAATGGCAATCAAGTGCATCCCTTTCTAGATTGAAACATTGATGTCTCAATCATGACTTTTAAACCCTCTCATTGTATAATTTAGGCGAATTTCATGTTTTGGGCAGAGTGTATTGACACAACAATATTAGTCTGTACTTGATCGCTTTTGCGTTATTCGTTTTGGGATCAGTTAGCGAGGTACATATATCAGGACCAACCCATTAGGGTCCCACACATAGCCCAACATCCACTCAATCTTGCTGCCCGCCATATTAAAAGGCTTCCCCTTTTCGTGAGATTGCGACTATCTTCACGAAGTAACTTGAAAGAATATGCAACTCATCCTTTACATCCCAATAAACTGAAGGTCTATCTGCCCATATCAAGAATATTGCATAATAACCAAGAGTTAAGTCAATACTATTGCCTAAAATTGTACAGGTCTTGAGAGCGTGTCATGGGTACGAGAGCGCGGCGCTGTGACTACGTTATGGCGTTTAACAAATAGGCGGTTCAGAGGTCTTGTGTCCATACGATGACGATTGGGTTCGGAACTGCATGGAGTGCTTGCTCTAACGGTACGACGTTCTTCACAAGGTGCTGTCACATTTCGGTTGCGTGAGTAAGTAGATGATCACGAATCTGCAAGTCATATGTTGCAATACCTAAGCCACTGCGCGCTAACCGCTTAGCGCCGATGATACAATAGAAACTGGCAGCTGCATCATCGGGACAGGCAGCGATACGCATTGCGATTATCGGAGAAACATACATAGTATCCTATGAGGAACGCTTATCTGAACGTACAGTAACCTTGGAATCCCACTCTCAATGACTATTTTTCGTCCCTCTACCAATTTGCTACCAAGTCGCCACGGCCACACAGACAAAACCATTCGACAAACATTTTAAAAGAATGGTGCCGCAGAAGGCTTTCCAGACCCATGACTAATTGTTTTAAATTTTGCAGCTAAGAATCAGAACCTGATGTACTAAATTTGGAGATGCTAGGATGAAGTCTCAGGGGGCAAGTGGTCTAATATCAAATGCACGACAAAAGACTGATAAGTGCTATAAGAACGGAATCTATCGTCGAGTTACACCTAAAAGGCTATTGTCTGGCTATCACCCCATTGAGTAATCACGCCGCTTGACGAGATCCAAATGATCCTCGTTTCGTGCTTATCAACTACAACAACCTTCTGAACATTAACTCTGTCTTCGTCTCTGGCACTAGGAAACTATACATGACTATATAAAAGCGGATAGAACTTCACCGGATCATATTTAGCCTCACTAACATTATCCGCCTGTTCATTTGCAACCTGTTTCGGACCGAACTAAGATCGAAGTGGTTTGTCCCCGTACTGGACATTGGATAGACTATCATGATCCTTGAGAAAGAATTTATGAGGATTGCGGGGCATATGTGAGTGCTTAGAATGCTTTAGTCTTGTTGTACGCCGATTACCACGCTCCGATAGTTCACCAGGAACTAGCAACACTTCTACCAACTCCTAATACGATGACGGATCATTCCCAGACCGATTATTCTTACTAATATTAGGAACTGAAAGGGTGTAGAATCCCTTTTCCTGCTTGCTATGGGTGCGGAAGCATTGGCTTAGCTGCACCACTTGCTCATAAACATTGAACGTCCTATGTTAATTTTGTACTTAGAAGCCGGTATTAAATAAGCTGATAGAGCTCGTTCATAACTAAAAACTATAGATACTGGAGCGTATACATGAAAGAAGATCTCAGGATTGCTATGATCAAATCGAGTCGGTGGAATTGGTTTAGCTGAAAGCGAGACTTGGTTCCGTTCGCAAGATTGTGTGATTGTAGTTTCGAGACGTTCCGATATCGCGTGATTTATCAGGCGCGAAGATGGTCACCTTGATAACCAGATTGGAGCATATGAACACCATTGTGGACCCGCTTCGCAGCACGTCATGGCCCGCTAATACTACCTTCGTTAGCGGGATGTGCACCACGCACTTTCCGATGTCGGTTCATTAGGTATAAGAAGATATAGGAATGTGTTTTGCAGCTTCTCCGTAATTCATTCGCCTTGTTCATCACTTCCATCGCAATTCATACGTCTCTAAGATGCCAGAGCTCGAGTACCGTTTTCTCGGACGCACAGGTCTGAAGGTCTCTGTTATTTCTCTTGGCTCTTGGGTCACCTATGGTGGCCACGTATCCGACGAAGAGGCCTTCAAAAGCATCAAAGTTGCCTATGATGCAGGCGTCAACTTTTTCGACACAGCGGAGAACTACTCAGCTGGACAGGCAGAGGTTGTGCTTGGCAAGGCGATCAAACACTTTGGATGGAAACAGAATGATCTTGTCATTAGTACAAAGGTATGCCATTCATAAGAACGTACGCGAGACGAATGGAGGTGTGGCGAACTGACAATACATAATAGGTGTACCATGGCCAGGCCAACTCTGCCCATCCGGAACGCCCTCTGAATAACAAAGGCCTATCAAGAAAACATATCATAGAGGGTGTCAATGCGTCGCTAGAGCGCTTACAGCTCCCCTATGTAGACGTTGTATTCGCCCATCGGCCCGATCGTGACACTCCCACAGAAGAAATCGTGCGTGCCTGTAAGTGACTTCTGTCCATTCCCTGTTACACATTAACTAAATTTTGAAATAGTTAACCACGTTATCGATAGCGGGAAAGCTTTCTACTGGGGTACTTCTGAATGGAACGCCTCCGAGATTGCCGACGCGTGGCGTGTCGCTGACAAGCTAGGCCTTATTGGTCCGGTGGTCGAACAACCACAATACAACCTCCTAGTTCGTGAAAAAGTCGAGAACGAGTTCCGGTGGTTGTATGACCAACACGGCCTTGGTCTCACAATCTGGTCGCCCCTTAAGCAAGGTATTCTGACCGGCAAGTATAACGGCCATGACACGCCGCCCCTTGGCTCGCGACTGGCCACCGCGGAGGACCCTTATTCCACACAACAGAGAAAGAACTACGGCAACGAGGCATGGAAGCGAGAGCTAGAACAGGTGGAAAAGCTGAAGCCGATTGCAGAGAAATTGGGCGTCAGTTTGGGGAACCTGGCTATAGCGTGGGCAGTAAAGAATAAGAACGTTAGCACGGTTATTATCGGAGCGAGTCGGCCGGAACAGGTTACCGAGAATCTGGAGGCCTTGGATACTGTCGATAAGCTTACTGACGATGTATTGAAGGAAATCGATGAGGCTCTTGAGAATGTACCTGTGTTGCAACCGAGACGCTTTGGTTAAGCTAGAACGAAGAATCATCTATTTGCCGTTACATTGATCCATTGTTACCAAGGAACTGCCGCTGAACACAGCTTGGATGGTTGCATGATATATTTTTTCACATCGTGCTCTCCAATGAAAACAGTTGTTGTCAGTTTTTGGTCTCTTATTGGTGATGGGCGATATTGGGCCACCATGGAGGATGGATGAAAGCTCAATAAATTGTGTAGCGCGTGCTGATAGGCCTATATAGGTTTACATCAAAATCCTAGCCAAACCTGTCATAGCATAAACTATGGACAATGGACGGTACGTCGAACGAAACACTCCAACGCTTGATATCTCCATAAATTAGTCTAATACACCAACTTGATCAAGAATTGCAGATAAAAGTTCCCAGTCGACTTTCGCACCAAATCATACTAGACATATCTAGAGCTGGGCACATCACACTTCCCCTATAGCCAAGCTGATTTAACTTCGACTCTCAAACAATGAACGAGATAGTCACGTATACCCCTTTGGATAAGTGTCTTGATGAAAGCATGATGGAGGAGATATACGGGCTTATCATTGGTTGTCTCTATTTTGTTACACTACGGTAAGCTAGCTGCCCCGCTTTGCGCTTTCCTCGTATTCGCTTACATGCTCAGTCCTACAGCTTATCACACTGGTGCGGTCTTTTTGACTTTACTTCCTGCTCTTGACATTGGAGAATAGCAAGTCCAGACTCATGGCAGATACGACAACGCTCCAGGCCTCGTGCCACTGCAAAGCCTCACACCTATCATTCAACGTCCCTACCAGCTCCCTACCACTGTCTGCCTACTTCTGTCACTGCAGCATCTGTCGTCGCACCCACGGAGCGCTATGCAGCATCCATGCGCGAATTCCACCACCCAAAGTGGATTTGAGCACCTTCACGGCGTATGCATCATCACCAGAAGTGAAGAGACTATTCTGCTCGACATGCGGCGCTCATATGCTCGACAATGCGCACGGCAAGGAGGGAGAAGAGTGGTATATGGCGATTAGTATGGTTGAAGCTGATGAGAGTATGTGGAAGATTGATTCACATTACCATTTAGACAGCACGAAAGACGGAGGGTTAAGTGCGTGGATGCCTGCGATTGGGGAAAGGAAGCTAAAGATGTGGAAGAAAGGTACTGTCAATGAACCCAAATACACTGAGTCTGGAGATTGGATATCGCCTACCACACACGTAAAGTCGTCTGGAAGACAAGGAGAAAAACTCAAAGTACGTTGCCATTGCGGTGGTGTCGAGTTCTACATATCGCCACCACGAGGCGACGAAGTACACGAAGGGATGCCAGAGAACATGATCCCCAAGAATAAGTCGAAATGGTACGCTCTAAACGATGTTTGCAATACCTGTCGACTGGTTTCGGGTTGTGCAGTCATACCATGGGCTTTCCCAGAGGTCTCGCACATCACGCTTGCAGATGGCTCATCCTATAAACCATTGTTCGGCACTCTCAAGGCGTACAAGAGCTCAGCGGAAGTGGATCGTACGTTCTGTGGTAGATGTGGGGCTATGGTTACTTATGTATGTGATGATAGACCAACCCATGTGGACGTTGCAGTTGGATTATTGGAAGCTGAGAGTGGAGTGAGAGCAGAGGAGTGGTTGGAATGGAGGACTCATAGATTGGCATTCGAGGAAGACTGCGTATGGAGAGGCTTCGGAGACGGTTTGAAAGATGGCTTAGCGAAGCATGGAGAAACCACCAGGTGATCATGATCAACAACATCAGTTTCACGCTTCAAAGTTGCAATAGTCTCGTGTTACTTGAGAGTGCCCCACCCCCGCCATTCTGGAACCTCTTAGCGCGTCGCCGATCCTCGCTAGTCTTGCTGACTAACACTTCAAATTTCACGATCCTACACTCTGCATGTTCGGTGGAGTCCTAACAGCTAGCAACATCTCTATTTCAGTAATCGAGAACAACATACATATATTCCATCATCCTGCCAAGACTGAAAACAGGCATTGCATACAACTATATCGCCCCTAGCCCGAGCTCCAACATGGCCAAACGCAAGCGCAACAACGCCCACGCATCGATATCCATCAAGGCAAACGGTCCATTAACACCACCACAAGATTCGTCAGCTACAAGCGGGCCTTCCACAATCAACGCCGTTACCTCACCTGAAGAAGTGGAGATTACCGTGGAGACCTTGCAGGCCCTGGCCGAACACCCATCTCTTATCAAATCGAAAGCATGCAAAGATCTCAGAACAGCCGTATACGCGTTCAAACAAGCAAGTACGACGGGTATGATAGCTGCTGGTATGTTGTCAATGCACATGAACTTCCCCAGTAGGGAACGTAGCTAAAATAACGCAGAGGGTGGCAATCTTACAGCACGCATATCCGCTGCGCTCACGGATGGCCGGTATCTCGACGCCCGGATCCTCCTAGCAGAGATGCGCATCCGCAAGGAAACGCCCTCACTAGGTGCTCTCTGCCGATGGGTGCGCACCCTGGACGTCATCTCCGGCCTATCAATTCACGTGCGAGTGCCCGACCAGGACGTCGTAGGCTCCAATTCGCACAACGCAGAACTAATCCAAGTCCTTGATGCCATTCTGCGCGTCACAGGACCAACAGATACCACTTCCCACGGCTCAACTACGTCCCCGGGCTGCATTTCTCTCCAAGAAACCTGGGATCTGCGCGGCAGCACCGAGCCCACGCAGCACATCCGGCGCACCATCGAAGACAAATCCATCTTTGACTCATGCAGCCCCAACCTAAAGTCAAATTTCCGTGCCATAGAAACAACGCCCGGTCCCCAGCGCAAACCACCCAACCTCCACCCTGCCATCCTCTTCGCTTCCACAGACAACACGGTCCCCCTAGGTCCCGCCCCAAAAACCACAGTGCACAAGCACCCTCTTGTCCCCAACCTCCGCCTCATCCGCAACGTGCTCACGCCAGAAGAATGCGCATCTATCATAGCAGCAGGTGAAGCCATGGAATTTATCCCCGACGCACCGCTGCGTCCCCAAGGCGAAGACACTAGCGTGCTTGCGCACAACTTCTACTGGATTGCGGACCAAGCGTTTCACGATGCGTTATGGGCGCGCGTAGCATCTTTTGTGCCGAGTGAGAAAGAAGGGAAGAAGGTGCGTGGCATTAATAGACGGTTCAGAGTATACCGGTACGTACCGGGCGCAGAGTATAGATGTCACATCGGTAAGTTTATCTTTCTTTCTCCTATCCTAGTATCATGATCCGGATGGGATTCAGACGAAAACGACGAGTTGATGAATGCTAACATATGCACAAATTAGACGGCGCATGGCCCCCCTCAGGCATCGACCCCGTCACAGACGCTTACCAATACGACGCCTCGCCGCCTGGCGCAAAGCAATCATCACTATACACTTTCCTCATCTATCTAAACGATGACTTCAAGGGCGGCGAGACAACATTCTTTATCCCGAGCGTGAAGGAAGGCGTTTTGAATGCGTACCCCGTGAAGCCTATCATGGGAAGCGTGGCCGTCTTCCCGCATGGCGAGGCGCAGGACGCTCTGCTGCACGAAGGGACTGGAGTAGTAGAGGGCGCGAAATACATCATTAGAACAGACGTCGAGTACGACGTTGAGGCTAGTGCAGCTTAAGGCTTTCTCTAGGTAAATCCAATAGAGATGAAGCGAACAAAATGCTGAACTCGCAAGATGAAGAGTTATGCGGATCATGTATTGTGTAGGATGATGCGACGAACGGGGTATTAAACATCTGATTCTAATCTAAGCCTTCCCTATGCACTCCACCCTAAAGCCGAGCTCCTCCAACGCCCCGGCGTCCACAATGTTCCGCCCGTCAAATACAAACATGGGCCGCCTCATTAACTCCGCAACATGCGCCCAGTCGACCCTCCTTTCAGATCTTTCCTCGATCTTGTGCCCATGACCCGAGTCCCTCCTCGCATCCCCACGGTTGCTGAACTCATCCCACTCTGTCAAGATGATGACCGCATCTGCGCCTGTGCAAGCCTCATATGCCGACTCGCATACAACGAGCTGTTTCTCCGCGCAATCAAGCCGCGAAGTCGTGCTCTTTAGTTCCTGCCTGATCTGCGCTTCTTTGACGAGCGGGTCGTAAATGCGAACGTTTGCGCCCTCAGTAAGCACGTTGTCTATAACAGTAATAGCAGCCGTCTCTCTCGTGTCGCCCGTGTCCTTCTTGTACGCGAACCCAAACACCGCGAGCGTCTTGTTACTCAGGCTGTTGTACAAGCACCTCACGATCCTCCTCGTAAACCTGTCCTTTTGGTACTCATTGATGTCCACGATGGAGCGCCAGTAGTCTGCCACTTCGAAGAGATGCAGTGACTCGGCGATGTACGCGAGCGACAAGATGTCCTTGCGGAAGCAGGAGCCGCCGAAGCCGACGGAGGCTTTCAGCATGCGGCTCCCGATGCGCTTGTCGAGGCCGATGGCGTAAGATACTTCGTCGATGTCCGCGCCGACGGATTCACACATTGCGCTGAGAGCATTGACGCTAGATATGCGTTGCGCAAGCAGAGCGTTTGCGGCAAGCTTGGCGAGTTCGGAGCTGTACAGATTGATCGTGATGATCCTCTCCACATCTACCCACGCCGCGTATACGTCTGCAAGTGCCTGGGCAGCTTGCAAGCCCCGCGGTGTCTTCAGAGAGCCGATGAGTATTCGGTCGGGGTTCAGTAGATTGGGAATGGCGGTGCCTTCTGCGAGGAATTCGGGGTTTGAAAGGATCTCAAAGTGGAGGTTAGGTTTTGCGGTTGCGGCGAGGACATCTCGGAGGGTGTCAGCTGCTCGGCATGGAACTGTGCTTTTTTCTACGATAATCTTGTTGCTTTCGGCTACTTCGCCGATCTTGCGGACCGCCGACTCGAGGTATGATAGTTCTGATGCGTGACCAGCACCGCGCCCTAATGATTTGGTGGGGGTGTTGACGCTCAGTAGGATCAGTTCTGCTTCTGCGATACATCGATCGACGTCTGTTGAGAAGAACAGGTTTGGTGCCCGCTTAGCTGTCCAGTCATCTCGAGCCGCTTTCACGACGTCTAGAAGACCAGGCTCGTATATGGGAAGGTTATCGGTCTGCCAGGCCTCGATTCGTTCGCGATTGTAGTCAACGACGGTGACTTGAATGTCGGGATTCTTGCTTGCGATAACGGCTGATGTTGGCCCTCCCACGTAGCCAGCACCGATGCAGCATATTTTCTTTATTCTGGTCGTTTTCGTCCCTCGTTCAGGACTTGTCTGATACGCTGCCATAGGAGTATCACTCCTTCTCTGTGTATGCATAGGTACTGAAATCGAAGGGCTCATGTCGTGTGAGGTTGCAGGCAAGGCAGTAAATAACACGACAATTTTGGGGTAGGCGAATACGATGTCACTGTACCAGCGGCGGAAATACTGGCCGTAGGGAGACCAACAACGCCTAACGAGCCATTGATATGGTCCGGCGGCGGCCCTAGCATGTACTTCCGGCTCGACAAGCTACGCACGCCAATGCTCCTCTGAATATGCCCCTGGGAGTCCGCGCCCGCACGGGTGGACTCAGAGAGCACGCGATGCACCAGCCATTGATGATAGGCTCTTCAGCCACATGCAAGGTGATCAATTTCTACCGAGACCCACTGTGGGCAAGGGGCGGCTTTGAGCGCGTCAGGCGAAATGGGGGTTGCCAAGAACACAACCCGGCCGAGCTAGCCGTCCTATGCCCGCCCGTAAGAGTGGAATTAAACGATAAGGAAGCTCTGCACGTGTGCATTTGTAACTTTCGGACCACCGATGTTGTAGACATACTTTCCGAAATCTCAATCGAGCCTCAGGGGAAATGCAACACAGCGATAACGAAAAGCCGCCGGCTTTACTGGATGAAGAGAAGGACTATGGCGCACCTAACAAGCCGCTTTTGAGAGAGGATGAGAAGATGGCGGATCTTGAGGTACAGGTCCCGCGGAGAACAGAAGAGCAGAATGCAAACAGGTCGCGGACGGTGGCCTACCTGGGGATGTACTTTTTGATGAATCTGGGCCTAACTTTCTACAACAAGCTGGTTCTCGGCTCGGTAGGTGTTCTCCAAACTTCTACGTACTGAGAGGATGCTAACCAGGGCAGTTTGCATTTCCCTGGATACTCACGGCTATACATACTGGAACTTCAGCCTTGGGATGCTCGCTCTTGCTACTACTCGGCCACTTTCAATTGAGCAGATTGACTCTGCGTGAGCACTTTGTTCTCATCACGTTTTCGCTGCTGTTCACGCTGAATATCGCCATGTCGAACGTCTCGCTGTAAGTCAAATAGTGCCGCAGCGGGGCCCAATTGTTAACGTAGCGTACAGGGAGATGGTGTCGATACCTTTCCACCAGGTGATGCGGGCAACGACCCCGGTGTTTTGCATTCTCATCTACCGCGTTCTGTACGCGCGGAAGTACGCGAATGCCATATACGCGTCGATAGTTCCGGTCATCTTTGGGGTGGGCCTAGCCACGTTCGGCGATTACCACTTCACTGCGCTGGGCTTCACGCTGACACTGAGCGGCGTGGTGCTAGCAGCCATCAAGACGGTTGTCACTAATCGCCTGATGACAGGTCGGCTGAAGCTTCCAGCGTACGAGGTGCTGCTACGCATGGGTCCACTGGCTGCAGCACAGTCGCTGCTCTATTCAGTCCTGACGGGCGAATTCTCAGAATTCATGACCTATGTGGGACAGGGGCAGCTTGACGGCAGCCGATCGCTGGCTGTTGCGGGTAATGGGATCCTAGCGTTTGCACTCAATGTGGCCTCATTCCAGACGAACAAGCTGGCAGGCGCGCTATCGATGACGATTTGCGCCAATTTGAAACAATGCCTGACGATTGTGCTGGGCGCCGCATTTTGGAACGTCCGGATGAACGCAATGAACGGGGCAGGCATCCTGTTGGCGCTGGGTGGAGCGGCATGGTACAGCTCGATCGAGGTGAAAGGAAAGACGCACCGATGAGGCGTTGCGGGATGCTTGGCAGCGGAAGGAGCGGATGGCGGGTCGTTCAGCCACACTTAGCCGCGTCGGGAAGCACTAGAAGCTCTACCATCCATCACGTGGTCTACCGCGCGCCTAGTCAGTTCTTTACCGCAGAACACCACACACAACAACAACAATACTTGGTCTCTGGCCCATCTGCGAAATGTGCGTGTGCATCTCGATCGACGTGATGAGCTCCTCGCGCCAAATGCTGACGCCTTTCATTTCCTCAACGCAATTGAAGACGCGCGTGCGAAGTGGGTCGCCTCTCAGAGGCGCAACACGTGGGGGAGTGGTTGGCCCAAACCCCATCGTAGTTCGCGCCCCATCTGAGGCAAGCCAGATTCACTTCTTGGCGGCGGATGCGCCCCTATCTGCACACCACCCCAGCACCCGTGCCTCGGAAACTTGGCCGACCAGGGTAGCGGGATTTCGGCACCGCCACAGCCTGGGCGTATGCCTCGTATCCGTACACGATGCTCACATCGGATTTCTTTCGTACACCGATGCCTCGTAGACGCAGTGCCCTCGTCCAGCTGGTCCCTACCTAACCTCAGTCATTCATTTCGCCGCCATGTTGAGCATGCCGCGGCCCAGATTCTTGTACGTGGCTGCGGGCTTCATCTTCATCACCGTGATTAGCTTTTACTCCTTTTCACCGGGTACATCTTTGAATGTGTCACACGACTCCTTTGGTATCGATATAGACGTCACCACAGACATCCCCCAAAAGTCATCCAAAACTCGTGGCTTCCATCTCTTGACCACTGCAACGGGCAACGACCTAAATGTCTGCCGTTTGGTTCTTTCAGCCGCTGTTCTTTCATATCCTCCAACAGTTCTCCTTGCTTGGCATGGTGAAGGCGAATACGATGCCGCAGAAAGTCATCTTGCCAAAATCATCGCTCCCTTGCGCTACTTCGATACCCTACCGGCCTCCAGTGATGATGACCTCGTTCTGCTTGTCGACGGATACGACGTCGTCTTCCAGCTCGGACCAGATGTGCTACTCAAGCGTTATCACGAGACCATCAAAGCATCGAATGCACGACTAGAAGAACAGTTTGGAGCAGACCATGTCAAACAGCATAACATGTACACCACCATCCTCTACGGACCCGACGTTTTGTGCTATCCTATCGACTTCCGCCGGCCGGCCTGCTGGATAGTTCCGGAGTCTACACTCCCACGTGATGCATTTGGTCCCGAGACAGACAAAAATGACGAACACACGCGGCCTCGCTGGCTCAACTCAGGCACCGTCCTTGGGCCCCTCAAAGATATCCGTAACCTCTTCCAGACCACCATGGAAAAAGTCAACAAGACCTGGGACGCCGAGTTCTATGGTCGCAACTCAGACCAGATGTATCTCGCTGATGTATGGGCCGACCAAGAGTTCGTGCGCATAACATCGACGGGCAAAAACGCGACGTTCCCGTTACCAGATGCCGTGCCTGACGACGTCAAGCCAAATGTCTTTACTCCAGAACCGGAAGATAGGAAGAAAGCCGAGCAACACATTGGCATCGACTACGAGTCGCGCATGTTCCAAACAGTTGCATTATTCTACGACATCCTCAAGTGGGAAACTTTCAATCAACCCCGCACATTCGAAGGCAAGAATGGAGCGCAGTACAACCTCGACCTCCCCCAAGATGTCGAGCAGTCCAAAGCCCCCTTCCGCTCCCTGGGAATATGGGGCTGGGGAAACCCATGGCTGCGACGCAGGACATGGAAGGACGTCTCCCTCGGCATCAACACAGTGACCAGAAACATGTTTCCCGTCATCCATTTCACGGGTGAGAAGCACTACCGCGACATGTGGTGGGACCGTATGTGGTTCTTCCCTTATGCGAAGAAATTGCTCAGGTCGAAACCTGATCGTGGGGTTATTGCTACGATTGAGGGTGTCGATTGGGTCCCGCATTTGCCGTATGGGAGGCAGAGTGCAAGGGAGGATGCGTGGGCGGATCAGGGAGAGTTGTTGAGGTGGGATGGGCTGTGTGGTGAGCATGAGGATACGCTGTTCAATGCGTATGTGCCGCCTCCGCCGGAGCCGGAGCCGCAACCAGAGCAGGAAGAGAAGGCTGAGGAGAAGGAAGGAGAGACCGAGAAGAAACCAGAGGAGAGCAACGAAGAGCAACAACAAGCACAGCCACAATAAACTCACAGCAAAAGCACAAGAATCTTTGAGAATCCTTCCATTGCAATACGAAAACCTAGCACTATGCACGCTTATGATGCCTGGTCTAAGAGCCACTTACTCGAGATAGACCGTCTTCAAGTGTCCGCTAATTGGTTGATCTTTGAACATTCCATCAGATATCCGCTCTACCGAATCGCTGGAACTGAGACCTCAAACATCCAAGGAAATCGGAACTAAACGGAATGTCCTGTAAAACCTTCCAAACCTTTCAACCTCCCAACACCCGCTGCCGCCGTCCGAATTTTCAGCTCTCCACACCTAATTCCCATTGTTCTTCCTTCTTCATTCTTTGTCAAGGTTTTCGGAGAATTTTCGCTCTGCGCTGGAGGTGACATCGTGTCCTATCACTCCTCTTCGCCAACCGCTTTTGTACCCTCTGCGCCACTACATGGTACTTGGAACGCCCCTCCACCCATATCCTTGACATATCCATTTTGAACCTTAGGGGCATCATCATCTTGACCTCTTGTCTCACACCGCACGCATGTGTCAGACATCGTCTCCATGTCTGTATCCTCCCGTGTAGCCTGCGAAGGACACGGAACGTTGGTATGTTCGCCCGAACACGTATCGGACGAGCTCGGTGATGGTACAAGTGCCGATGACGGAGCAGTGGATTGTGTATCGATGTATACTTATTGTGTCATTAGTATGACCACGTGTGGAAGGTGTGTTGCCAGGATTTATTGGAGAGACGGAGGTGGTCAGTAACCTTGCTCTGTGGCCGAGGAAGCTGATTTAGCGGAGTAGGTTATTGATGTAGTAGAGAAGGTTCTTTGCACAACGGGAGCTCAGGTGCCCTATATCGTACTTGATGATGCAGTGATTTCTGTGATTTTGACTGCCGACCGAGGATCCGTGAGTATACGATCAGAGTGCAATCGACCGGAGTAGGTCATTGAACTCTATAACACTCTGGCTTATTTTGTCTCATCGCTTTCGAGTTCCACATAGCTCGTGGCTGTATGGCTTTCTTTCCCTCGACCTGTATCACCCTCGCAGAGTTACTTCTGCTGTAGTTAAACCAACTTAGACGACGTTCACTTCCTGCAAGTCAGTATGGTGAATGTCGAGGGCTATATGCTGACTTACCTCTATACAGGCAAGAATAGTTTTGCCGATGTGAGTCCAAATCCAGTTTCTTCGAAGTTCCTCAAACGTGTAATTACACCTCTGTCACGAGTCGATTACAGTCTAGACTCTCGTCACTCTCCCATTCCTCCTCCATCTTCTCCTGCATGTATTTTAACCAACTCTCTGACGCCTGTCGACTTGGATGTGTATCCGCCAATGTAGTCTGTCTAATCTTGACAACGAGCTCCATCAATGTCAGTGCCTCCTTTTTTCGTCCTATTTCCCAGTACTCACGAGCAAGTTCATGCTGTGATGCTAGCCGACTAGGATCAGTCTCTTTTAGCGTTGTCGTCTGGACCTGGACGACATGCTCTAGCAGCTTCACTGCTTTATCTGTCTGTACAGTTTCCATATATGCACGAGCAAGCACATGCTGTGATCTTAGTCGATCAGGATGAGTCTCACTAAGCGTAGTCTCCCTAACCTGAACAACGTGCTCTAGCAGCTTCACTGCTTTATTTGTCTGTCCAGTCCCCATATATGCACGAGCAAGCTCATGTTGCGAAGCTAGCCGACTAGGATCAGTCTCTTTTAGCGTTGTCGTCTGGACCTGGACGACATGCTCTAGCAGCTTCACTGCTTTATCTGTCTGTACAGTTTCCATATATGCACAAGCAAGCTCATGCTGTGATACTAGTCGATCAGGATGAGCATCTGCTAGCGTAGTCTCCCGGACCTGGACGACGTGCTCTAGTAGTTTCACTGCTTTATCTGTCTGTCCAGTTTCCATATATACACCAGCAAGCCCACGCTGTGATGCTAGCCGACTAGAGTGAGTCTCCTTTAGCGTTGTCGTCTGGACCTGGACGACATGCTCTAGCAGCTTCACTGCTTTATCTGTCTGTTTAGTATCTAGATATGCACTAGCAAGCGCATGCTGTGATGCTAGCCGATCAAGGTGAGTCTCCTCTAGCGTAGTCGCCTCAACCTGTACGATGTGCTCTAGCAGCTTCACCGCTTTATCTGTCTGTTCAATTTTTATATATGCACTAGCAAGCTCATACTGTGATCCTAGCCGATCAGGGTGAGTCTCATTTAGCGTAGTCCCTTGGACCTGGACGATGTACTCCATCAGCGCAACCGCCTGACTATAGTGGCCCAAGTCTTCCAAATGGCTGGCGGCCAATTTCCATATCGGTGTGTGCTCCTGTGATGGATTCGACGGCGCGATCTGGAGGACCTCATAGATGTCTTCCAAAAGGGATTCAAGCCTACTATCCTCCCTCATTGCGTTTAGTACCCTGCCGCACTGCAACACAATAGGCAATATCTTCAGTTGTGGACCAAACGAAAGCATTTCTTCGACGCTGTGCGAGAGGAAAGAATGTATATGTGTCCGCAAATGCATCTCGTACGATCTCCATGCTCCGTTAAATGCGGGTCTGCACGCTAAGGAGAGTATGCATCCCGCATTTATCCATGCTACCTTCTGTTGCTCTTTTGCTAGCCGATCTTTCGCCCAGGCATGTGCCAGTGGATGCATTGACAGCCCGTTAAGATTAGCTGATGATTGTTTTGTTAATAGAGACAGTGACACAAGTAGATTGCTGGCTATGTTAAACCGGTAGTCATCCCACTCGTCTGCATATACGTTGATGAACTCAGGTAGCTGGGATACGTGCCATGGTTCAAGGCGACCAATCTCGTTCATTTCGGTAGGGTCATATCGGCGCACTTTTCCAGCTTCTCCCCACGCTAATGGAAAGATCTGAAGCGGAAGCTCGCTAAAGTGCAGCGTGGAAAGTATCGCAAGCAAGTCTAGAGCGTCCTGTCCCGCCTCACCTGCAGACCGGAGGACATCTGCAGATGCTTCGAACGTAGCGTACACGTCCCGATAACGTGATCGCTCTTGATCCGGATAGTGTTCAAGCAGTCGTTTGCGCTGCCGTTGGTACCTGTCAGGATATTCATGGAGCTGGCAATAATTTCCGGCAACGTATGCACCGGCCTGGATTAGCGCAAGCGTGTGTGACCCTAGTAGTTCGACGATAGCCAGTGCTTGAGCCTCCTTGGACTGCCACTCTTCTTTTGGCACCTGGGCAGCTTTGAGAAGAAGCTGTTTCGAGAGGTCTTCGTCCAGACCCTCGAGAGCTTCGGAAGGAAGCGTGCTGTATTGCCTGCATTGCGGTACGCGGGACGTCATGACCACCGCGCCTCTGACACCTGACGGAAAATAACTTGCGTAGTCGAAGGTGGGGTCATCTGCGTTATCCAACACAAGTAGCCAGCGTTCCTTCCTGTTTGCAAGCGCCAAGAGTACTTCCTGGATATTGTCGGCAGAGGATCCTAGCGCTTTTGCGATTTCCAGGAAACCGGCTTTAGCAGTAGACTGACTGTCAACATCGACCCAGAATACGCCCCAGAAGCTGGAAAAGGTCAGCACAAACACCATCATGCATCCGTAACGGTGTAAGTTGCAACACACTCTTCTCGCATCGAATTTGCGACCTTGAGGCACAATTCGCTCTTTCCCATGCCACCAATGCCGGTAATGACTAGTCGTTTTTGTGTAACCTTGTCCGGGGTGTCGTCGCGCAGGGCGCGTTTGATCCGGTGTATGATTTCAGAACGTCCAGTGAACAGAGTGTTGATCAGCCGAGGGACTATCCAGTGTACGTTTTCGGCTACATGTATCATTTAGTACGAGCACATCTGAAGATAAACATCCTTTACTTACTTTGTTGTTGTCGTGTGCTAAGGCGCACTGCGAATTCCTGGGTAAGCTAAGCACCTGAAATATACGATAGACACAGATTGGTGCTTACATTTGTAGTCAATATAGAAGATATCTCTGTTAGGTCTACATGGTGTTAGTGATAGACTGTTTGACTAATTAGGTAAAGTTCTCGTTGTACACACTCTGTTTCTGCTGCAGATTCTCAATACAGTACCGTACCCGAAACTTCTGTGCTTGGTGTCGCAAATATTCGTCAGTCGCAGCTTGCATCTTGCCTTGCTCCTTGTACTCCGCAAGACCCACATCCTGAAGCCCCTGGTCAACGTTGAAGCGAAAATACCGATATTCGTTGTACTCCTTCGCCCATCGTGCAATAAACCTTCTCTCTGTCTGTTCAGTCTCAGTCACTATACTCACTAGACTTCCTGACAGAAACTTGAGCATACGATCCTCGAGGGCTTTCTTGCCTGGATTTCCTGTTCCAATTGAGATGAAACACTTGACTAGCGGCTTCAGGTCACCTGTGTAAGGTTTCCAGATATTGGCAGCCTCTCCCTCCACCTCCTCTACAGGGTTGTTCGCGCCCAGTGCACCGTCTACAAATTGCCGTGCTTCGATCGATATAGGGTCGAAGAAGCCAGTCGCTGCGGATGTGGCCAGCGCTGCTTCACAAATCGTCGCCGGGATATCGCCCTCGTCGGGCAAAGTATAGCTTCTCAGGCGTGCGATGCCTGCGGTTTCCTTGGCCGTAGCGCACACAAATCTGGGATGTTAGCAGGGACCATGTTTTTAGATGGTGCACTTACGTGCGACACCCTCGAACCCTCCCATCGTTAAAGGCATCTGTTGGGGAAGCGCCGTTCATAGCCACGACGTCTTCTATCGCGTTCTTGAGTTTCACCGAATCGAACCGCCCCTTGACTTTCCCCGTCCAACCAAGCGGAAGCCGCCTAGCTCGGTCTTTGAAAACAACCTTCGTTAATTCGGTGTACGCTGCGATGCACGCATCCACGTCCATCTCTAATCGGCCGAGCATAATGGCGATAAGTCTATTCCATCAGCAGGGCCTTGCATTGCAGTCATCGACTTACCCGCCTGTGCTTGTGCCGCCAATGAGGTCAAATACCGCGCATGGCTTTACTCGAGGAAGTCCAGCGTTTTGGCGTTTGTTATTCAGTTGCGTCATCAAACTTTTCAGGATGTAGAGGGTCGACAGTCCGCGCACCCCGCCGCCGTCGAGTGACAGCAGACAGAGCCCGGTGGTGTCCAGCCGGCTAGGCTCGCCGCCAGGCTGAACCGCAACACTCGCCGCCATCGGCGTAGTTTACGACAGGCTGTGATTGCTGCTCGATCGTCGTGCGAAGACGTGTTGGTGTTGGATGAATGAACGATAGCCGCCCATGCCTAGGCAGAGACTCTTCCTGGAGGTTGACGAGAAGGCTGAGGGCTGAGCCGAGGTGTGTGCGCCATGCACGGCATGCTGCAGTGGCAAGGCAAGGCTGGCTCAGCCGGGCGCTTCATCGAACGCAAACGACCCGTGCAAATAATTTACTAGCGGTATCTGGCTTCCTGAAGTAGATCTAAAATATAGCCCATTCGCTCGGCTACTCATCGATGTCTTTACAACTCTATATGCTTCCATCTGTAGTCCTACTCCAAATTTCTAGGACCCTTGCTTGTTACCATCCAATCGCAGATGAGCTTACTGTGTAGACTGCGGAACGTTTTAGCACACATATGGGCAACTCAAATTCGTGAGTATTACTTTGAAAAGAAAACCCGCTTTGGTCTTGTACCATTGCAAACTTAGTACGAGCTCCGAATGTGCAATGTTGGTGTCTGAAGGCGACACGTAGACGGGTTGCGAACCGGACTAGGGTGGGGCCAAAGATGGTTGGTAAACAGTGCCCCACGTCTCTCTATAGCCGCGCGCGAGCAAGCGCTTGCTCCTCGCAATCTCAAATCCCACTGATCAAGAAAAAAGGCCTGACCTTCTGACTGGTATACAATGCAGCTAATATGCGTAAGCGTAACATTCAAATTATCATATTACATGTATCAAAAGTACCGAGTTTGGAACGGTGGGATTTTGAGCAAAAAAATCAGACGATATTACTAAGAACAGTCTACTTACAGACCAAGTAACGATGCAGGGATGCTAGCGCGTCTCGGGTTAGAAGGTTGAAAGGCGTAGAAGATTCACATGGATCCGTAGACGTCGCCCTGTATGCGGCACCTTGCATGTTTTGATTCTTGTCAGTACGATCACGAGCAGGCCGATTTGAGATTACATTCTGTATCAGAGATCCTTATGATTTGTCTTTTGGTATGCTTTTCGGACGACGAAGCGACACCTTTTTGTTCGGACAATGAATATCGAAACAACATCTGCTGATCGACTCCTGCTTGCTCGCAAAGAATCTTTTCAGCAAGTATATCGGCTGAGTCGGATGCAAAGTCAAGTTATTTTACAAAGATTCATCGGCTCAAGAATCGACTGGAAATCAATTGTCTCACGCATAATAATTGCTTTTCAGCTATGTTGGCACGCCGATGATATATCAATTGTCCAGACTATTATCCAGCAGAACGTGTGGAGTTGCTTTGAAATTACGTTCGTTGGCCGACACACTGGAAGAGGTGCAAGCTCGTTATCTTGAAATCTCATCACCGATGTACAAGATAGAAGATTAAGTAGATTACCATATTATTTGTAAATATTATCTATATTCAACAGCGCATCCTCTTTTACACCTCAAGCCCCAATAGACTGAGGATTCCAGAACACATTCTGCGGATCAACCTGCTTCTTCAGCGCCAACAAGCGCGAATACAGCGCATCACCGTAGTAAACCTTATGCGCCGTCGCAGCATCATAGCTTGGATCCACATAGTTCAAGTACGCACCGAAGTTAGTATTAGGCTGCGCTTTGATAATCGCATCGTTCATGCCGTTCATAAAGTTCACCGTGTCTGCACCCTGTCCGTAGTTCTGGAACACCCACAAGCTGTCGCGGTCGTTGTATGCTGCGAAGTTGGTATCTTTGCTGTTGATGGTGGACCCGGGACCTCCGTAGAGGTTGATAATAGAGTAGAACGCGGTGCTGCCGGCGGATTTGACGTAGGTATAGAACGCGTCGAGGGCGGCGGATGAGAGGCCGTCTTTCTCAGGAACAGTAAGAGACTTTGCAAAGAAGGTGTCGTGCTCGTTGTAGCCAGTGAGGGGCTCTTTGATAGTGTCCTTACCTCCAACGAGGACAAGGTAGTCGTACCAGGAGTAGGATTTAACTGTCACGTCGCCGGATGTGGGCATATTCCGCAGGAATTCGGGCTTGATCTTGGAGTTGAACTCGGATACTGTGCCCATAAAAGCTCCAGACAGGCTGAAAGTGCCATAGTTGTCGAGGTAGATACCAAAAGAGATGCGGTTGTCAATGATAGATGAGTTGCGGGCAATCTCTTGTAGGCGGAGGAAGCTGTTCGTAAAGGTGGTTTTGCTGTCAAACATGCCAGTCCATGGGATGCCGAAGTAAGTGACACTCTCCGGTGCGGGACGTGTCTGCATATAAAAGTTGGTAATCACGCCGAGCGACTCAGCAGCACCACGGATGCCCCAATAGATTTCGGAGTTTTGCGAAGAGCTAGCCTTTACGAGGGTACCGTTTGCGAGAACAACATCGGCAGCGGTAATTGCATCCATAGCGAGACCCCAGCTTCGCGAAGTGTGGGAGTATCCGCCGTGGGTGGCGTGTCCGCCAATACCTACACCAGGGCCTGGAACATATGTCAGCTTGGGTCGTTCAGTCGAAATGTCGATCAGACTCACAAGTTCCATGAGAAAGAGCTCGCTTGCCCTGCTGATAGATGCCATCAGCAAGGTTGCCCAAGCGCACACCCCCACCAACCTGAACAACGCCAGAAGTGGTATCCAATGAAATGTTGTGGAAAGACTCCAAATCAATGACTAGAGAACGTCAGTGAATGATCTCGCAGTTCGTTCCATCCATGTAAGCTTACCCATGGATCCGTCCTTTCCTCCGCTGCTGAAGCTCGCATAAGAGTGGCCGCCCGATTTCGCCTGGATCTTCAAGCTGGCTTTTGAGCCACACACAACGGCGTCTTGAACATGTTGGTTTGTTGTCGGCAGAATGATAACAGCGGGCTTGTACGGGAGGCGTAGGTTATAAGGCTCTGCAAGCTGCGCATAGGCTGCGTCGGCCGATATCTTGTAGGGGACGTTCTTCCCACTCAAACATTGCGTGGCAGTGCCAGATACAGTTGCAGATGCAGACGGTGACGAAGTGGCGGAAGTGGCTTTGGTGCTGCTTGCTACGGTACTTGGAGTGCCGTTGTTGCTACCGCAGTTTCCAAAACCAGACTGGCATCCAGCCCCACAGTATGCCGATGTTGAGCCGCACCATCCAGCACTGCTACAGCAGTTGCCAAATGTGCTACCAAGACAGGTGTATTTATTAGTTCCTCCACAAGTAGCATCCTTCGAGATTGTTGCGGCCAAGGCTCCAGAGAGTAGGCCCACGGCCAGGAACGAAAGAGATTTCATGATGAACGAGTGACTCGGAACGTGGTGTGCACGCAAAGGTGAGGAGACAGAAAGGACATGGGAAACAGCTTCATATATATAACATAATGCGGAATCAGGCGGAGTACGGCGCGGCGAAGTATGCAAGTAGAGGCCCGACGAAGAGCTGTGCGCCGAAGACGAGGAACGGCGTATTCAAGGTTCCACCATCAACAGCACGATGTACCCCCGATATGCAGATCATGCGTTAGCTTCAACGCGCATTCGCCTCAGTGAGAATATCTCCGAACCGCTTCCCATTCGTTAGCTCGTTAAACTAGGAGAATTCCCGGCCTATTCACCATTTCGAGAGCGCTTACCGAGCGCACAGCATCATCTTCAGCATGCTGGAGTATTGAAGGGGTTGCTAAAGGGGTGGGCATTGTCGATCTTGTTCCGAATAAGTTATCGGGAGGTGCCATCTCGGCGGGAGCACTGAGATCTTTTTGTGGGGTTAGCTCAAAGGGCTTACAGTAGTAGGACTAGCGCACCTCAGCCGCAAGACCCGAGCGTGGCTATTCTAAGAACACGATAATAACTGCCCCTATCGGACGCAAAGGTACTCACTCGTCCCTCGTACTGGACGTAAGAGGCGCGCTATCGTTGCGCCACCATAACGTTGCAGAGGGCCTATGCTACCGTCTCTAGTATGAGAAATACGCATACACAGCGTACCCATTTCTCAGAATCGCCTCACTAGACCTAATTAGTGTCCCGAATCCAGCAGAGCGCCTCATTTCGCCGAGACAATCGGTGAGCCAATTTGCTTATTCTTGAGCTGTGCTTATTCCTAAAGATGACCAAGTCTGCAAACGTATTATACATAATCGCAGCAAGGAAGTGAATGTGGGAGCTCTAAAAATCCGCTCAGCAGGTAAAGAAAGATAACGAAGGCCAACACACGAGAAAAGGTATGAAAAAGTAAATCGCCACAACAAAGCGCCAGCGCAATACTACCATATAGAACATCCGGGCCAAGAAGTCTCACCCTCAATACTCCCCATTGTTAAAGCGCGGATCACCAGGCAATATGCCATCCGTCCCCTTCGATGTCTCAATTCCAGACCCGAAAATCAGCGCATCGTATCCTGCGACATCACGAGTTAGCTGAACACATTCTTCCACTACCTTTTCGCATCACTTACCAGCCATAACCTGCAACTTCATCCCGCCATCAACAAAATACTCCTGATCCTTCGCAATAAGCGGATTCGCAAACACATTATTGATAAACCTCAAAATCGACGCCGCGTCCCTAGCATGGAACTCCGCGATGCCATCGTACGGCGCGAATTCCACGCTTCCCGTGTCCACAAGCGATTGGATCGCATCTCTATGCTCCTGGTCCGCATGAAACTGCACGTATCTTAGGAGATCTACACCGGTGTCCTTGCTTGCGAGAGTGAGGTCTGCGTGCACGGTTTGCCAGTGCTCGTGGGCTTGCTCTTCGCAGAGAGTTTTGTTCAGTTTGAAGAGGATTAGGAAGCGGAAGTAGGGCTGACGGTTTGAGCCTGTGCCCGGTTGGAACTCATCGAATGTGTACTGGTGTGGGCATTGGCCGGGTGAACAATTTGTTAAGTCGGGTTGGGTGCGTGTGCAGTTTGTGGTGTTGGTGTCGAGGGCGGAACTAGCGGTGGTGAGGAAGGGTAGGGTGGTAAGTATGAAGGCTGGTAGGAGGTGCATCTTGAAAGCTGAAAGTGTGATAGTTGAATAGGGTTATTAGAAGATGGTATGGTGTTTAGATAAAGAGTGGGCAGTGCGATCAAGAAGTGTGATGGAAAAGTGAGGATTAATCTCCATCACTATATATACTTTTCAAAATACATGGACTGGATATGTAGACATGGGCTGTACGGGCAAGGCGAAATGAACAAGGGCGGGTATTCACGCGCAATGTTCGGTTTGCGATGGTTCCTTCACGATTTCCGCCGTGCTGATTGCCTGGAGCCTCAGCTTGACAAGGTAACTGCCCATGTACGGTGCCTTGAAGTTAATCACCCTCCCCCCCCCCCCCCAAAGACTGCCAGTCATGTGCGTCTCTGTCGTTTTTATTGTACCAATTGTAATGCGTTGACTTGGGTGATCCCTTGTAGGTCGATGTTTTACAAAATAGCGGTTCTCGTGCGACAGCGAGAACTGGTGGGGGGCGGTATAAGCAATGACGCGGATTGAGGGTGGCTGTGGCTTTCATGCTGATCACGCGTTCGTTCACCTTTTCGTGTTCAAAGGTGGCGGCGGCTGAGGACCTGGCCTAAATCGGTCGCCTGATGCGGCCCGCTGCGGTACTTCTAGGCATCAAAGTATGCCTCCGTTTAAGAAGGCATGGTCTAAATCTCCAAAAAGCTCTACAAAAGCACAGAATTTCAGGCTCCGATCATGTTATCACTCGTGTATAAATGGAAGATGTGGTCGCATGGCAAGTTCTATGACTACCCATGCTTCAGACTAGACTTCGTGCGATGTACCTTTGGAACAAGCTAATTGTGCACGAGTGAGGAGGCTGACATCTTTGAGGATTTTCTAATCGTGTGCCGCGCGCTGGTTTTCGAAGGAAGTTCGAGATGACCTACACTTGAGCGCTTAGCGTAGACCTTTTACGCAGCATATCGGTTATCACGTACCATCTTTTACGCTCGTGTCCTTGAACATCACTTTGACTTCTTTCTCTGCTTCTCTAACATATTTTCACTTCGTCTTTAGATACCACAACGGCTGATTATTGCGTCCCAACTTTGTGGGCTTCTCCGTTCGCCAATCGTAGCTATCGTCCACCTCCACCCGTATTAGTCCACCTCATAGCACCTCAATCTTACGTGCTCTTTCTTCACTCAGTTGAAATTCATTTCTGGTAGATTTCTTGTAACGTTTTGTAATTGCCGCTATGCAATTTTCGTATCATCCGACAAGTAAGCTATGTCACTACAACGGAACTGCACTGCTCTTGCTTGATGCCAGGTACACTGATCTTACGATATCTGTGGTACACTCACAAGACCACTATCAACTTCTTGCCTCGGAGCCTCTTCATTCTCCTCATCCTCATCCTCACCCTCAAAACTCATGCCGATCTTCCCAGCCTTCCGATCCCTCGTCTCAAGGTATGCAATTAGCCCAATAAATGGCACAACCAATGCTCCAGTAACCAAACTCGCAACATAGCCCTTTTCATAATGCGGCGCGTCTGTGACCGGATAAAATACCAACGGCCACCACGTCACAAATGCAAAATCAAAGCTGTTCATCCAGCCAGTCGTGATCGCTCTAAGCTGCACATCATGTGCCGTGACATCGGCCATCCAGCTGTACCATACAGCTTGTGGCGCATACGTCGTCCCAAGCAGGTAAAAGGCGAAGAAGTGCCAACCATCTGCCGCAGGGTCGGCTACGAGTATTGAGGAGCCGATAACGTATGTGAGTCCGATGACTAGGGAGGGCTGCCAACGCGATTGGATATGATCGGAGATGAAGGAGTAAGTTATTGTGCCAAGGATGGCGAAGAGATAGATGGCAGTGGGATAGGTATTTTGTTGGATGGTGGTGTAGCCACGAGAAGCCATCCAAAGGGGCATGACGTTGTTGCCGCAGGCTTGAATGCAGAGGGAGTAGACTATTTTGAGAGTCAGATGTAACTTTCTTGAGAGTGTCGAAAAAGGGCTTACGCATGAAGATCATTGGGAGGAGCCAGAACTGCCAGCTCAGAAGTACGCGACGGAAGACGGTCAAGTCCCAACTTGCTTTCTTGGTCTTTCCAAGGCGAGTGACGGCAACTTCCTTCTCCTCATCTGACAAATACCATGCACTCTTGTGCGTAGGGAGGTTCGGGATAACGATCCAGCCTATAGCAAATGTTAGTCTGCCTTCATCAAGCAATTGTATCGTAACTTACCAAGTGCAGCCACCGGAATTGTAATTAACGAAACCACCACAAATACCCAACGCCAAGCTGGAAGCCCACCCTTGCCATCAAAAGCAGAAATAAGACCAGCTTGTATCCACCCTCCAGCAATGCTTCCCATGTGTCCAAAACAGCAGAAGATCGCCGCTCTCGTACTCAGCTCTGACTTCTTGTACCAAGACCCATAGACGAAATGTGCGCCAACATACGCAACAGCCGAGAAAGCGCCCTCGAAACCGCTCAGTATGAACAACTGGTAAACATGTTGCATCCGGAAAGTAAGCAGAGTAAGGACACTCCATGCTACATTCGCAGCTACGAACACATACTTGGGACGTGCAAGGGTCAGCAGCGATGTCGACGGGATCTGGAACACGGCGTAGAAGACCATGTAGATGGTAATCATCAAATTGAACTGGTTCCCCTGAAAGTTGAGGTCCTCCTTCATGCCGCTGATGTAGGCGTGACTGTAGCTAGCGCGGTTGACGCCGAAAAGAAACCATATTAGGGAAAAGTAAGGAAGTATAGTGAGGTCTAGCTTCATGATGACCGATCGCTCTACTGATGGGGCGCCCCAAAGGATGGTTTTGACGTAGGAGAACGGATGACTATCAAGTTTGGTGGTGGCGACATGGCGACGCCCCAGTAGTGGCTCATTTTCATCTAACGGTGAAGACATTGCGATGGCTTTCTACCAGTGTCCAATGGAATGTCAGGGCGTTTGAAGGGTGGCTGAAGAACGAATGTCGCAATGCTAGGCTCCGCTTCCGTGACGATTTCAAAGTTGCATGAAGTTCATATTAGTCGTGTTTTCCCCGATTCTCCTCTTTTAGGCACCGCCGGTATAACTTTGAAGATGGAGTAATGTCGTGGATGAGCAACGATTCTGAAGATCTGACGCGAAGCGGCTTATCGTAGCGCCGATGGACCTAACCAGAGATGGAAAGCGCTTCATAAACTAGTGCCGGTAATTGCCGGCGAGTCCACGGACTCATTGGGTGATCGTGCATATCAATACGAAGGATGGAAGCTACACGTTGCAATAGGTTGGATGACAGATTGCTTCTGCAGACTCGTATATATCCTTGAATCGAGGTTTCGGAACACAGCATATTGTGAAACCGATCTCATCGTGACCCTTAGATCTATCTGCATTGTTGCACCTGAGTAATTCCCATTCCGGGCAGTTGCCACAGAGTGAAGCACGAAGCTATATACCCCAATGTAAGCTACAATTATACTTGTACCTATGTACATACTGATCAAATAGCTGTCAGATCTAAACAACATGGCTTTTGCGAAGCAAAAGCTCTCTCACCGCACCTGGACAAAAGATACATACCTGATCTCAACGGACCCCGCACTAGTCTCAATTGCCGATCTGAATGCTGCCTACGCATCCGAGGTTGTGTATTGGGCGAGTCCTTTGCCAGAAAACGTTCTGCGTGAGATACTGAATAACTCACTTTGCTTCGGACTGTACGAGATTCCGCATACTGAACCGCATGTTGGGTCGGGCAGCGGCGGAACACAGAAGACAACCGCTGACCTCAAACTCATCGGATTCGCGCGCTGCGTAACCGACTTCATAACCTTCCTCTTCCTAACCGATGTCTTCATTGATCCATCATTCCAAGGCAGCGGCCTAGGTACGTGGCTGATAAAGTGCGTGCAGGAAGTGATTGAAGAGATGCCACACCTTAGACGGAGCATGCTATTCACGAGCGACTGGAAGCGATCTGTGCCTTTCTACGAGAAGCTGATGGGGATGAGTGTAATGGAATGCAAGAAGCCAAAGGACGGCGAAGAAGGAGAGGGAATGGCCATCATGCGTTGGATAGGTCCCGGTTTTCCAGATACGCTGCATGGAGCTTGACATGGGCCTGGGAAGTCGTAGAGTGGCGAGCAATGGGAAACGGGGTACACATCGCCGCCAGCCAATCGCAATCTGGGCTGACTTTCTTCAATCGAAAATCTTCGGTTGTGAGTCGATTGCAATAGTGTTGCCGGAATATGTTTGGACGGCAAGACCGACTCTTGATAGCGTCAAAGTATCAGATCGCGCTAGCACGTGAATCCGCGCTAGGCTTGGCAATCTTTCCATCCAGCACTGTGTTCACCCCACCGTCTACGCGACGACGCCTGAAATCACAATGTCTACTCCAACGGCTCAAGGCGAATCGCCTGCTCCTTCGAAATCACAGCCTCCTCCCTCTCCCTCTGCCCCAGCATGGCGCGCCTTTGTACATCTCTATCTCCCAGCCCTCACCAGCATCTTCCTCATTCTCTTCCTCCCGGACCCCTTCTCCCACCGTGCTCTTCTCCTCGCTAGCGCACTCCCTACTTACTTCCTTGCCTCGATCGTCCACCAGCCGCGACCTCGTCCGAATCAGCGCTTCACACGTCGCTCCGACCTGCACCGTGCCGCCGTCATGTTCACATACGGACGCATGCTCGGCACGCCCTTCAAGTTCGGATACTACGTCACAGACCTGCTCGCGAGCTACGGCATCGGTGCTGTCCTTGACCAAGATGAACACGCGCCTCCCCGGAGGAGCGAATTCTTCGTGCAGATTCTGCTGACGGGCGCAAGTACGCTGCTGTTCGGATTCATACCGCCATCATGGGGGCTGCTGTGGCTGGTCATGGGCAGCATCGATAGGGCCATGTACCGCGCGGCATATCTCGCGCTGGTGGACGATGTGGTCCGCGTTCTGGCGTATCCGAATGTAGGATTCAAGAGAGGGGAGGCTGTGGTAGTGGCGGTACAAGCGTTGCTCATTGCTGTGTCGGTCATGTGGGTGCATTTTGTGTTCGTGTTTGGATTTCGTGGACAATTGGAAATGGAGATGCAACAGATGGAGTCAACGAGCAATCCTTCGTTGTTCGCTGCATGAAATGCAGTCTTCTTCCTACGACTATGCACAGAGAAATAGCCGGTTCATATTCGAGGTGTGCTGGAGATTTCTACTTGGTCTACACGTACGCCGATGCGGTGCACCTTACGGAGCCGTCTGCCGAGCGATCAGCTAATCCTGTAGCAACTCAGCCCGTATTTGGGCAGCAACACTTCTATCAGGCTGCTACTGCAAGACGTCATGGCAAGCCCTCCGAACTCCACTCCCGCCATCAGCTCTTGGCTAGGCTTACATCAGAACAACATGATATTCCTCGCACATAATACTAAGAATACACATTGTCCTGCGTTCGCCAAGTCATACTCCCACGTGGGAGTTACAACCAGCTATGGGTTTTATAGCCGGCCTACGATACTACTCTATGATACTATTTCGTATGTATGGGGAGGCGAAGTGTTCTCGATGATTGTCTTCGTCTATGAAGACGAGCTGAGCCGCAGGTCGGTAGCTGCGGGCTAATTAACGTGCTCTGCATCTTGTCAACTGGTCCTCTCTTCGAGCCTAGTGAACGACCGTCGGAGACATGCAAAAAGGATATATACCTGTCTCCCTGGCTCAGCGGAGCTCCACGCTAGAAGCCGCATCCCGCACTCCTTTGGATTGTAAAGTAAAATCACCAGCGCATTGAATGTGCTTTTTGGGAATGCATTTGAAAGATTGCTCAGACTAAGAATATTGCAAGTAAGAAGATTTCAAAGGACTATACCCTACACTCTTGTCGTTGACATGGTTCCACGACACTATCCCCCTTCAGCTCATACCTCAGTAACGAACGGTACGCTTTCAACCTCACATGTGACATTTGCAGGTGGCATATTTCCACCCAAATATTGCTGAATATAATGCGACGTACAATTTGAGACTGCAGCGACAGATGCGTGGCCGACCGAATTTTGCGTCAACAATGCAGAGCCTGGGAACAGGCTAGACATTCTCCTCGCTCTGTTGGATTATTAGCATATGTGACTATCAGTCAGAAGAGAGGTGACGTCAACTCACCCAACGATCGGAGTAATTGGGTCAACGGTGTTTCCAATGAATAATATCGGAAAGCTGGTCTCGTTCGCACTCGGCACGCCGTGGAACTGCTGGCTCTTCGGTGGCACGATATTCATCTTTCTACACAAGAGCGCTACACTTGCCCAGCCATCGCCGACCCACTTTGACTTGTCATCAATGTCTTCAATGTGTTGCTCCCATAGTTCCATTGTCGAGATGTTGTTCTTTCCAGGCATATCCATGCAGGCGATTAGACCGCCATAATCCAGACCTGTAGGAGGCTGCAGTGTGACGAATTGACCGAGCGCAGATCCATTGCGCTGCTCCACTTCAGCGAAGATCTGTGCCAATATCGGAAACCCCTGGATTGGAGAGTACACAAGGCCGAAAAGCGCGAAGACGAGATCTTCATAGGAAACCAGCCTGGGTACTGGAGTGATCATTGGGTCGACCACAGGAACAGGGTCGTTCCTTAGGTTTTCGAGCACATTTCGCATACGACTTGCGATTTCCTCCGCGGTTTGTGAGTAGAACACGCACTTGTCTGCTCCAGCGACCTGGCAGGCTTTCGCGAAGCTCAACACTGCTTCGTCCGTCTGGTTGAGACCTCCCCACACCCCTTCATAATACATCGCACTATCGACAACTCCGTCCAGGATGAATCTTTCGATGCGATTCGGGAACAGGGCCGCGTATGTAGCTCCCAGAACAGTGCCGTAGCTCACGCCCCAGTACCATATCTTTGCCTCCTCCGCTTTCTTCCCTTCAGCGACGGCTTTCTTTTCTACGAAGTTGAGCATGTCTCTCGCGGTGGCAACTGTGCTGGCGTATTTCGCCGAGTCGTTACGATGCACACGCGAGCACCAATCGCCCCAGGCACCTGCGATCTCGAACTGGCTGGCCACCGAGGCTGGCGATTTTCCGTTTATCGGCCTCTCAAACTGCCCCTTGAACAGTTCCTCCGACGCTGGATCGCCAGGAAAGCAGCTCAAACTCGGCCCACTGTTGTTCACACCACGAGGGTCAAACCCAACAAGGTTGTATGACGTGCCCAGTTTCTCGAGAAGCTGGGCACTGCTATGCAATATGGAGTCTACGCCTGAGCCTCCAGGGCCACCTGGGTTGAAGAGTATGTCTTCGGTTGTTTGCGTAGCGGAGGAGAGCTTGATATATGCGATTGTTGTGGTACCAGCGCTGAGATCTTCGTAATCGAGAGGAACGATAAGTCGGGAGCAGGTGAAGTTATCGTAGCAAGGTGTCCATTGGAGGTCGGCGTAGGGGGTAACCTGATGCCGTCAGTGGGCCGTACGAGCAGAGTGCTAGGAACGTACGTCTTTGAAGTCATAGACCATGGTAGTGTTGGTAGCATTGCAACTGATCGGATTGGCAGATGATGCTGCAAGTAGCATACCACTCAATAGAAGCGTGCGTGCCATGGCGATGAATGATCAAATGCGAGTTGCTTGTCACGAATACTTAACAATACTGAAGCCATTCTTATATTCCACCCACAGGACGCGAAATTGCCTTGTAGTTTCAGCCTGAGCCATGACGAATATGGTTCCCAAGCCACAGCACAGCATCGCCCCAACTTTAGGACTTCCTGGGTCCAAGTAAGCTGTTTTGAGTATATCTTGCGGCGCGCAATTCGGAATGTGGGCTGATTGGCTACGTCGCCTACTCAGGCGGACTAAAATGTAAGCTAGTCTAACGGGCGGACGCACGTTGCAGGGCTGACACCAGGTGTTACACGCGGCTTATTGTTAAGTGACTAGTTTGAGCTATGATGGTGCGAATTCTGAACATTAAGTACAACTAGAAAGAGGCATTTAGAATACTATTACATAGATGTTCAGGCGTACACTCCGTCGGCAATTAGATGGCTGAGCGTAGCGTTCCTATCGATCCACCCGCCTAAATACCTGTCGCTCTTAACGATCAAATCGGCGACTATGCGCCCAAAAACATCGCTGCCATGGGCGTTGAGATGTGTTCTGTCGCCTTGTACCAGGTTATACTTGTCGGCGTTGGCGGACCCAATAGCCTGGACGTATTTGCGAGATGCGGCGTTGAGGTCGATCAGGGTTACGTCTGCAGTTGCTGCAACTTCGCGTGTGGCTGAGACCACATCGGCCAGGTCCTGAATGAGCTCGGTGCCATTAAAATTGCGTCGCGTTAATGAGGTGAACAATAGGGGCGTGGCACCGAGATCTTGCACTTCTCGGGCGAGTGTCTCAAGGTTAGCTTTGAATTGTGCGATGCTGACGTTGTTCGCTGGTTTCTACGCACGACCGAGATTAGCATTTGATTGTGCAGCTACGCGAGAAGCCGAAGGCGACTGACTTGATCGTTGTGTCCAAATTGGATAGTAACGTATACATTGTAGCTGTCCGTCGCATTCTGGACGAGATCGAGAACTTGGCCCCAGTCACCACCTTTGACGAAGGAAACAGTCGTAGCTCCGTTGTGGCCCTTGTTTACGCCATAAGAGGGGCTCTTTAGTGTCGCCAGGAAGCCATTTCCCCAACCACCACCACCGGTCGATTGAATAGCTGTGGTGGAGTCACCAGCCAGGAAGAATGCTACTGGTTTTCCATGTTTGCTTCCTGTAATTGGCGATGCGATCGCAAGAGTTGCTAGTAGGAGATTGCTTAAGACAGCACGAAGAGCCATGGTAGGAAAACTCGACAGTAAGATGCGACTTGAGAAACAAGGCACAGAACATACCTTTCTATAAACCTGTAATTATAGCTGTTCTCCTAAGGCCTAAAGTTTGAAGCCCGGAACATCTGTCAAGGACCTACGGCAGGTTTCGCCCACGGTTCTATGCAGCGGAAAATTAGAACACATCAATCGGTGGGTTACTAATGTCGAAAGTTCCGCTTGGCCGGATATTTTGGATCGTTCGCACATCCGGGGAACGGAGTCAAGCTTTGATCGTCCTAGTGGTAGGAAAGATTGACGTTGGGTTCAGTTGCTGCTGCTCAAAGTAGGTAAGCCCTGGCGGGGCCCCGCGATCTTAGCCGCGGAGTTCGGCGTATTCTCCACCGAATGCTGTGTTGACGCAATTATGTTATGTTCTTGCATAGAAGCATCAATTTCAGTACTGGTCATTTTGTATTTGAGTAATTCTCAGCTTGGGCCAATTTGACGCCATCTCGGTCAATGCTCGTTAAACTGTTTGGCGAAACCGATCCTGAATTTGCACACGTCTAAATGTAGATACCCTGCCGGTTGCTCGTCTCCTTTCATAGCTTCTTACCTTGCCTTTATCTGATGGATCTTTCCGGCGACCTTGGCTCTAAAGACATGCAAGAACTGTCTTAGATCTACACCTCTTCTCCTCAGCACGACAAGTATACACAATACTCCTAAACTCCTCGTCCACCATCCCATCGTTCTCAACCACCTCCAAGCTCTTCTGAAGACCCACCATACATCCCCACCACTCTTGGTAAATACGCCCCGTCGCGGCACCCATGTTTCTTTCCAGAACATACTCGCGTACCCGGGCCAGCTTGCGGCATTTCGCCCATATTCATTGATGTACCAGTTTGAGCAACCTGCATCAAAAACCGAGCCCTGAAGTTGCTTGTGAACGGAGTTTACCCATTGGTTTTCAGCCGTGGACTTTACTTCCAAGGTGGAGAAACGTCGATCAATGAGTGGTGCCAGGAGGGTGCGCGCGACGTAGGAGACTTGTACTTCAATGGTGAAGAGCGCAGAGTTGTGTGCGGGGAAAGTATTGGGTCCAAAGCTGGGTTGAGTGTTAATAGCGAGCTGAAAGAATGGGAAAGGATTGACACTTACAGGATGGCCAGATTAGGAAAGTTGTGCACGTAAGAGCCCATGTAGGCTTGCGCTCCGCGATGTTCCTTCCACTGTTGGTTCAATGATTTTTCTTCCTTGCCGATGATTTCCATGGGAGTCAGAAACTGTTGAACCTGGAAGCCAGTGGCAAGGACAATCACATCGAAATCATCTTGCCTGCCACTTGCACTAATAACACCGGTTTCAGTGATTTCAATTATGTCCTCTGGAATCACTTCTAGATTAGATGCATTCAGTGACTCGAGGTAGTTAGGATCGAAAATACGACGCTTACAACCTGCTGCATGTAAGACATACGTAATCAGAGCGTTGTGGTATTCTTACCAAGTGGAAAGTCTGGAATGATAAAATGATGATATTTCTCTGGCGTCCTAGAGAAGATGTATTCTTTCGCATGATTCTCCACTTTCTTTCTCTTGGTAGCTGCGTTCACACCGGGCATGTACGTTGCAACAAGATCGTCGTTTTCTAGAAACAATTGGAGTCGCTTCCATCGTTCCCATAACGGCAAGTAACGAAATGCCATCTTTTCGACGTTCGTGAACTTTCTGTTTGGTCTTTCGTGATACCATTGTGGCGAACGAGCATACTGCTTGACAGAAGCTGCATCATTGATGACCGTGGGAACAACCTGTGCGGCGGAGCATCCATTCCCAATGATTGCCATTTTCTTTCCCCTGTAGTCGTAGGAATGATCCCATCTTGCAGTATGGAACATAGCTCCTTTGAACTTTTCCATACCTTTGAAGTAAGTGTCTCTCGGTCGACTTATCCCCCCTACCGCACTTATAAACACCGTCGCATTTCTAACGAACTCCATGTTCGTCTTTGTATCATTGAATTTGACGTCCCATTTGTTACTCTTAGAATTCCATCTAGCGCCAAGGCATTCAATGCTGAAGTGCATATGTTTTCGCAGATCAAATCTGTCCACCGTAGCATTCATGTAATCCAGGATCTCAGGGCCGTCACATAGCTCCTTTGACCAATCTGGGTTGAGGTTGAAGTGGAACGAGTAAAGGATGGTGGGAACGTCGCAGCCGACACCTGGATATTTGTTGGTCTGCCATGTTCCTCCTACACCATCAAGCTTCTCATATATCTAATCATGGTAATTAGCCATTATACTGATGTAAGAATCCTGCAACGAGACGTGAGGTAGAACGATTACAAAAAGGTGTTAACCACCTACTGTGAAGTCATCGAAACCGAGCTCATGCTTCAATGTGTATGCCATGGAAATACCCGCAGGACCAGCACCTATGATGATGACATCTGGAGCTGACATGATGAGAGGTTACTGTACAGCGGATTTGTGGGTGGGAATTGCTTGGTAATTAGATCGAGTACTGCGGATGAACAGTACTTCGACAGCCTGAGCTGACACTTGACGATACATAACGAGCCTAGCTCTGTCATCATCGGCTTGTCAGTTGAGTCTCTTTCCGAAAGTGCGGGGAAGCGTATCGCCTTCCCCGCAACTTGAAAGTCACGTGCCCTCGTATACCCAGGTGGATATGAATTTGACTCCACCTCTGTATGGGATCTTCGTAATGTGAGTAAAGCTTTTATCTGAACTCGGAAGACTTGACACCACATATCGCGCTAGATGTCGAGAATACTCTGCAGGACGAGGTTGTCCACGCTCTTTGCTCGTTCTTATGAACCACATCTTCTAACGGGGCGGACATTCTCCGCTTCGCATACTAACAATAAAAGCACGGATTCTTCATATCAAGCACCAGCAGCAGGTTCCGATAAAACAGTAGGAGATAAGCGGCCACTAGCAGAGCGCATGAGTTTGAAAGGTAGAACAACCGTTATCACGGGTGGCGCTCGAGGCATAGGCCTAGCTATTGCGGAAGCTGCTGCAGAGGCAGGGAGCAATATAGCCATTCTGGATATATTGGAGAAACCGCAGAGAAACATCTCAAAGTTGGGCGTCAAGGGCAAATACTATAGGTAGGTTTATGTCGTAATGCACCAAATCGAGATTTCAATAGCCTAACCTCTGGTTCAGAACGGACGTCACGAATATGAAGGACTTGGAGAGAGCTTTTGGCGAAATAGGAGATGATTTTGGTCACGTTGATAATTGGTATGTGGGTCGCTTGTATGATCGTAGGCTTTGGTTGACTGAGATAGCGTCCCTGCTGCTGGGATCGTCCTCGATAAGCCCTTCTTAGAGCATAAGTGGAATGAGTGCGAAAGGATACTGCAAGTAAACGTATGTTAAAACTTTGTCTTCTCTTCCCTGAACTAAAGAGGCCAGGTCCTTGGGACATTCTTCTCCGCTCAACTTGCTGCTAGAGCGATGCGAGCCCAAGGGACAGGCGGTAGTATCGTTCTGATAGCATCCATGGCCTCACATCGAGCTGTACCGTTACAAAAACTAAGTATGTACGGTGCTACAAAAGGAGCCGTCAGAATTATGATGACACAAATGGCGGCGGAGCTCGCACCCTGGAATATTCGGGTAAACTCAATATCCCCAGGCTTCATAAGAACAGACATGGCAGAGCTTTGCGCAAAACAGCAGCCAGAACTGTATTCCATGTTCAGCTCCGCGCCACCCATAGGG
Source organism: Paracamarosporium sp. OC-R06-R3 (assembly GCA_019828545.1). Taxonomy (NCBI): domain Eukaryota; kingdom Fungi; phylum Ascomycota; class Dothideomycetes; order Pleosporales; family Didymosphaeriaceae; genus Paracamarosporium; species Paracamarosporium sp. OC-R06-R3. Next base: position 70,320 of record JACVRA010000158.1, read on the forward strand.
AGAATCGGAGAGACTAGTGATATAGTGGGAGCGGTAAACTATCTCTTAAGTGATGCCGCATCATACACGACCGGGGCCGATATTCCTGTTGCTGGAGGTATGACTTGTGGGCGGATTGCAAGTTGAAGTTTGAAAAGTCGCGTAGTTTAGTTATTCTTTTTTTTCCACTGAAGCTAGGTGTGTGCCTTGGATATCGAATTGCGTCAACTATTCGTGTAGCACCCGACGGACCGTTTGTAGTAAGTTTACCATACATACCTGTTGCTATTCCAATGGATTGCTGGTGCCAGCCTTGTTGCAGTAGTTGAGGTGGGAGCGCGTGGCCGCTCAATAGTCGAGCGTCCCGTTCGAGTGGCACCTCAAAGGATGCCACATATAGACAGTCTCTTTGACGGTTCCATTGCTCCCTTTAGATCGCCCCATCCTAAAGAGAATCGCTGGCTAGCGTGACGGTTGTGTGCGTCTCGAAGTGGCCAACTCTGCGAGAGGTTAACACCACGAGAGGCGAACGAGGCGCAGACAAGCAGAGTCTGTCTGATTTAGACGAGTCACAGAAGAAGACTAGATGCTATCCGCATGCCACTATGGACGGTGGGGTTCCCATAGGTATGGATCTAAAGAAAGACGATGCTGTTACACGCTATTGGCTAGGATGGACGTGGCGCCGAAGGTCGCGCTGACGCGCGATCACGTTACCGTCCCGCATTCCCCGCACGGGTCCACTCTTCTTTGAATCCTGTACAGGCCCTACAATTCATCTTGGGCTTTGCGCAGACTCTGTAATGCCCAGGCGAAATCTCATGATGAATAAGATGTGGGGGCCGCAATTTCTGGGCCGTGCCAAGTCTAAGCCCCAACTGGTGCCTCCCCGTTTACCAACGCCTCCTGTCGAGGCAGCCATGTCGGCTCTCAAGTAGTCCTACAGGGCTCTATACAAGCGAAGATGCTCTTCAAAGTCGCTAATGTCGTTACTGGCGCCGGTGGGAGCGCTGCCAAAAAAGATGAAGGAGCCTCCCTTACATCTGTCCTCGAGACGCCTGCTCTCCGCATAGAGCTCGCCCTCCTCGTCCTCCTCTGCACCGATGCGATGCGCAGCGATATAATCGCGACCTTCGACCCCGACAAGACCCACGAGACCACCTCTTCTACGGCTACACCTCCGCCAAAGTCCCCGCAACCGCAGGCGGCGACGCAGGACCTTATCAGCTTCAATGAGCCGCAGAATGAAGCTACTTTGGAGGCAGAAAGAAATCGGAGGGCGCGGCAACGGGAGGTGGAATCGACACAGATGCTGGGTTTGCGGAGAGCTGCCTTGACGTATTTCGATAAGTGGAGGGCCGGCGTCATGCATCGGATCTGCGACGTGCTCTGTGTCCGCGGCGACGTCGTTCGCCAGGCAAAGACCAAAAGGAAACTGATGATGGAAGAAGGCGAAAGGCAGATACAGGGCAATTCCCTGCTACTCGACTTAGGAGATGACCCATTCCGAAGCGAAAGTTTTGCTGGCCACAAAAAGAGGAAACATGGCCACTACGAAGTTGTCGAAACTCAGATCCTTGCCTTTGAAGAGGAAAAGAGGGTGCTGATATTGCATTGCCTTCTGTTGCTTCTGCTGAGTCTGGAGCATTACCCGGCTCACTCGCGACTCTTGCTCCTTCACCTGGCGAGCAGCCTAGAGCTGGAGTCGGATCTACTGTCCGAGCACGAGAAGTCGGTCGCCCAGGGCCTTCTAGCTACTGCTGCATCTCAGATGGATGCGGAAGAGTCAGCAAAGAAACAGGCGTCAAATGATGCCACAGCACGTAAATGGAAGGTCGGCCTCGCTGCGGTTGGCGGTGCTGTCCTCATCGGTGTCACCGGTGGCCTTGCCGCGCCTTTGCTCGCTGCTGGTATTGGGACTGTCATGGGTGGCCTAGGCCTCGGTGTCGTGTCAACATACCTTGGGGCACTAGCAGGGAGCTCAGTCCTTGTCGGTTCTCTCTTTGGCGCGTACGGTGCAAAGATGACTGGAAGGATCATGGAGCAATATGCTAGAGAAGTGCAGGATTTTGAATTCATTCCTGTTCAAGGTACGTCACACTCATAACCATCAACGCTAATTTACTCACGAAGCGCAGACCCTGAACGTCCCTCCGCCCAGCGCGACCATGAGTGGGCAGCGGAGCTAGACGCTCGTGACCCTTCGAAGCGTGAGCAACATCGCCTTCGCGTGGCCATTGGCATTAGTGGCTGGCTTACTTCACCGTCGGATGTCAACAAACCATGGGAGATCATCGACGGTGCAGGCACCGAGCCATTTGCGCTACGCTTCGAGCTCGATGCTATGCTTCGCATGGGTAATTCGCTCAACGACGTTTTGTTCAGTTACGCTTGGGATGGTGTCACGTACACCATTGTCAGTCGTACGCTTCTTGGGGCTCTCTATGCTGGACTTTGGCCGTTGGGTCTGGTCAAAGTTGCCAGTGTTCTCGACAATCCATTCAGCGTCGCGCTCGCAAGAGCAGACAAGGCAGGGAAGGTTTTGGCGCATGCCCTCATCGATGGTGTACAAGGCAAGCGACCTGTTACTCTGATGGGCTACTCAATTGGAGCACGAGTCATCTACTCTTGCTTAGTCGAATTGGCAGAGCAGAACGCATTCGGCTTGGTTGAAGCCGCCGTTCTTATGGGAACGCCGGCACCATCAGACAGCAAATCTTGGAGAAAGATTCGATCTGTCGTCGCTGCTCGGGTAGTCAACGTATACAGCACTGAGGACTACATTCTGGGCTTTCTCTACCGATCTACGAAGCTAGAGTTTGGCGTCGCAGGTTTACAGGAGGTCAAAGACGTCTTTGGCATCGAAAATGCAGACATGAGCAAGTTAGTAAGCGGTCACGACCGCTACCGGTACCTAGTCGGAAGCATTCTCGCAAAGATCGGCTTCGGCGACATTGATTTCAATCGAGTAGCCGAGCAGGAACGCGCTCTAGAAATAGCCGAAAGAAAGAAAGAGCAGGTCAGGAAGCATGTCCAACAACATAAGAAAGACAGTCATCAACCAGATCCATCTGCATCCCGGGCTACAGAGATGGTAGTCGCCCAGCATTCTTCTAACAGCTTGATCAACGTGTCCGGTCCATCAACAGAAGCATCTTCTCCATCACCTGCAGAGCCACCGCGCCCCCTTAGGCCCAGGATATCCATGCAAAACAGATCAGGCCAACAACCATTTGTAAAGCGGCAAACAACAATGCCGGCCCCTACAAGAGCGCCAACCACACCACCTACTCCAGCAGACAATCGGGATCCATTGTCCGGTTCGATTCAAATTGAGGAACGCCCCCCTTCTCTCCCAGCGCACCAATCAACCTTCCCCTCCTCCTCACTTACCCGCAAGCAAATCCCCACAAATACAAAACCCACACCCGCTACTCTTCCCCAGCGCACCAACTTCACGCGACCCACCTGGTCCTCCTCGTCACAGTATGAAGAAGAGCACCAAATCACGATGCGCGATCTAGACCTCGACACGCAAAAGGTGTCACCGCCACTAGAAGAAATGCTGAAGTTTCCAAAGGAGAACCCGCCTGTTGCTGCTGAGGCAGGGGAGAGTGCTCCGATGTCTGCTGTTACGGCTGAGGCAAGGAAGAAAGTGCCGATGGTTGCTGTGGCAGAGGTGGATGTGGAGGATGAGGATGATAGTGAGGATGAGGTTAGTAGTGAGTTTGGGGAGTTGAGTATCGTGGAGCCGGAGCCGTTAGATGATAATGATTATGGGTTGATGTGAACATGGGTAGGCTAGGTTGGGCGAATCGTTTTGTATGATACCCTCAGGATTTCATTGTATTGTCGTCATGGTTGTGAATGGGTTTACCTAGCTTGTTCAACACAAATGAAATTTCTATATGTATCATGTTTCTCACACGAATAATCACATACGACCATAGGATCCTGAACATAGCGCTTCCCGTTCGCTCAGCGGTACTCAAGCAGGATACCGGTAGATTAGTAGTTGCGTGGGTGACCAGCAGCGAATACCTACTGTTGTATGTTTTTATTTTCTTTTTTCTTTATGCTAAAGAACCATTTTTAGTCTGATCTGTCTATTTTTATTGATGCTGTAAGGGCTGTTCTTCAATTTTGGAATGTGTGGAGCGATTATGTGCTTAGTACTACCCAGAAGAACTTAGCGTCGAGTGGCAGACTCAAGACCTTGTAAACCACGAGCACGAATAGGATCCATCAAAAGGACGCTGGTCTAAACACACGTCTAAAATACAACAGTCTAGTGCATACCGAAGTATAGCCCTTAATGAGCGTCATCAACACGTGCACCCTGATCAGCCATAATGCGACGATTACTTTCCCAGTATGAGCAACTACCATCGACTACAGCATATTGCTTTGGTAACTGCGCTATCGATTACAGTCCGCACGGTGCCTCTGCATGACCGTCTCCGCAGCCTCGATTGGAGCATGTATGTAGAATGTAATTATAGCGAAGGGACGCACATGTGTAAGAACATTTTGAGATTGTGGAAAGTCGTATTATTAGCTGGCTACATCTCATTCGTAGCAGTCATTATCGCCTCCGAACCATAGTAGGAAACACCAAACCGCCCCGTGGGTATTATTGAATTGTAAACCAACACCTTAAGCTCATTCCGAAAACCATGCAGCTCGTTCAGCAAGAAGAATAAGCGCGGTTCGTGCTCATCAAGCAGCAGCTGTCTCACTCTTTCTGCATGTTTTGGAATTTGAGGATGTCGCCAGCCGAAAACTCCTTGGAGATGGCCTCCTCATGCTTTTGCTGTTTCCTCTCTAGACTATCCATGTAGTATCCTAGACGTGCTCTCATGGCCATGATGTGGTTGTACTCATCTGTTACCTTCTTGAACTTTGCAAATCTCTCTTCGACCTGCTCGGCGGCCTCTTCAGCCTGTCTCTTTGTCGTGGTAGGTGCTCGAGACGTGGTGGAGAAGGTTGGCACGGAAATTTCATCGAGGAACTTGTTGATGCGTTCCTCTAGATTTGGTTCTCGAACATTATATTGCTCCTGCATAATCATGGCGTTGTCGTTATCCTCGCCGTCACGGGTGCTGAGGTAGCTATATGCTATGGTCGGGGCCCGTGATGCCGCGATGATGTCTTCACCATGCACCTGATCATCTTGTGAAATTAGAAAAATGCGAGAAGGGAACATGACATCGGATGCCTCACCAGTCTCGACATCAGCCCTCTCTTCCCGAAGAATCTTCAGCTTTTTCAGCCCAGCAGCCACCTCCTCCAGAAAGATGGAGTTCTCGGTAAGCTTGATCTGTCCGAGAGTTACAAAACCGCCCCACAAAAAGTAGACTTTGATCATTGCTTTGAGTTTGCGTATGTCATCGGCGGACTGGGTCAAGAATTTGCAGAACGGGTAGTCCATGCGGAATTCATGAAGGCGGTTGCTGGCGATCACGGTTCGGTCGACAAACTGAGCTGTGCGCGCAGTCAATGAATACCTCTCGGTGGAGAAAGTGAACGAAGGCGCTTTGCTGTTGTAGACAGTTATGTAGACTACATTCCTGTACGAAAACCTGCCATCATGGTGGAGAGATAGCTCCATTTTGTATGGGAGCGGGGGTGTACGGTTCGCACTGAGGACGTCGGAATGTTGTATAAAAGGAAATGCGGAGACATTTGGTAGCATGTTGAGCAGGTCGGACAAGTTCTCCTGCTCAAGATGCTGGCGAATGCTTTGCATTTCAGGTGCAGTATGGACGTCGACGTTTTCTGGCGACACTTTGGAAATTTAGCTGTGTCCGGCTTCCAGAAGCGTCAAACGCCGATGAAGAGAGCAAAAGTTATCGATTATGGCGCAGAAGTACTACTTACTTGTATTCCTTATGGTGGGGATTGTGCAGCTTTTCTTGACGTGGTATAGGACTGCTATTGAGGTGTTGCTGATGTACTACTGATGTGCTGCTGAGGTGCTGCTGAGGTGCTGCTGAGGTGCTGCTGAGGTGCTGTGAAGGCAGTCAAGTTGCAGCGGCAAAGTTGTGCTACGGCACCGACCACCAAAACAAGACTAGTGAAGCACGTGAGACACCTGCGGCCAAACAATCTTCCGGCGTTTACGCGTGCAGGTGAATGTTATTTCATGTGACCTCGTGAAACTGAAGGCCCAACTTTACTGTTGTGGCCATAAAGCAATCTTCCCCTCTCTTCTCCAGACTCGCACAATTTTAGCTTATAGCCCCGCTGCACTTTGCTTGCATAGGGGTTTAACTGAGCCCACCACGATGAGAATGTCGCCCTTAGTTCGCCTCGTAGTCTGGCTAGTCGTCCTGCTTCCTTTCTCCATCAGCTACTCTTGGGTCCCTATAAGTCCAGATTAACCTTTTCCTCTTCCAGAGCAACACCCGCCGGAAGTGTTGCCTGAACCTGATGAAGGTTCCCAAGCCGTCTCCAGTAATACTTCGAACGCCTTGCAAGAAAGATGGATCAGTCGTAAGTTCACTTGTTGCAGACCCACCTACCTCCCTCGCGCATTCCTGAAACATCGCTCACTAGGATAACCCACAGCTTTCATCAACGGTGGCTTTGTCGGGCCCTGGCCAATCCGTGGAATCATCAAGAAACGTCAACGCATTCGCTACTGCTTCGCCACTGCGGAGATGAAAGAGAGGATTGGATGCTGTCTACAAGAATCTATCAATCTTTGGAGCGAAGCACTCGGTGGCGAGGCTAGCAAGTACACTGGTCACAATCTTGCTTTCTCCGAGGTTACGTTTGCCGGAATAAAGCAGCTCTGTTTCAAGGAGTTCTGGTATACCGATTGGCGTGGGAAGCGTAATAGATTTGTCTCCAATGATGTTCTGGCCATCTACTGGAAGGATACAGCAACGTCTGGGGGTGTAAGTTTCTCAACTATCGGTTACATGCCCAAAGAGCATGTAGACCCCAATTACCACGGGTTCAGACACCAGATGACACTGTCTGAGAACTCTTCCCCTGAAGTCATTGCACACGAAGTAAGCGTACGCAAACACCCCATAAATTATAAACACTGATACACTATAGATTGGACACGGTTTGTTTGCTAAGCAACACAACGTTGAGAGTTACTCTTCTAATGCGCCCAGTCCTCGGCCTCAGACACGAAATGACACGTCATGATCGTAAGTAATTACGCATCAACTTGAACTCCAGCTCTAAAAAAGACCTTAGGTGATGAACACACTGAAGTCCGTTGCTTCAAGCTGAAAGGTTTTCCGGTAGCCTTTGACGCAGCCCAGTCGAAACCTGAGAATAAGAATATGAGTCCCCAAGACCTTGCAAATAAGCTTTGTAACGATAAGGGGTTTGCAAGTGCATACCAATTCGTGGCTACGGAATACATCAAGACTGCCAACAAAGAGGATGGGGAGGGAGGGTTCGATGTTGACTCAATTAGTGAGTGTGACAGGGACGAATTTAGAATTTGAGAAGGTTGGGAAGGCTAACAACAGATGAAGTGATGTACGGATCAACTGTTTTCGCTGATGAAGCCTGCCTCAACGATCTCAATGAACGTCCGCTGGTCAAGATTAAAAAGGTGAACGGAGTCAAGGTTGGCGTGGAAGCAATACCTTTTCCATTGAGTCCGTCTAAGGGTGATGCTGAGTTTGTGAAGAAGTATTATCCTTGGAAGGGATAGCGATAATGATTCGGCGTGCGATATACGGAGAGTTGAGTTGGTGAGACTAGGCTAGTGAATAGACATGTCTATAGTTTCTTATATTTTGTTCTTGCGACGATGTGAGTTATAGGTACGTATCACGACTGCAAAGAGTAGGAATTGATACCTGTATATATATACTGATGATATGGTTGTGGGAATGGTCCGAAAGGCTCTTCGTGAGATGATGGAAATTTAACACGGGACCGATGTAGATACATTATTCATGTCTGGAACATGTACGGATTGGAGCGATTATGGATCTTCTGGTGCAACGTGATTGTATATGTGCGGTGAGGAAGTTGATATACCAGTCTGGCTGTAGTCAGTGCCGCCTACGTCGCAGCCTCATCCGTGTGCCTACATCTACACCTACATCACTATATTTATTTAGGATAGCTCAAAGAGAACAGTGTCAATGAGTAACCTCTTTCGTTTGGTTCTTTTAACACACGGCTCGAGTATAGATATCCTTATAGTCGACCTGGAAATTAGCATAGGATTCCGTGAATCAGGTCTAATTATGTACAAGCTTTATACAGTCAATCTTGGGAATTCACCAATGTTCAAACCGTTGTTTCTATGTATGGGGTGACGAAAGTTATAAGCCGCTCACAAGAGCCTATCTAAAATTCTTTGAGTTTATTACAGAGCACGACGAGATTTTGGATAAGTGACTTAGTCTGTATGAGTTCAGTGAAACAATGTTTTAATAGCGATGAGTTACTAATCCCACCAAAGTACAGCGGATAATGCGGGGCTACTGATTCAAGAATCACAAAGACTGTATTTTTGGATAAAGTTTCATTTTCCTACCAAGCTACATCTAGAGTAGGTTTATTGCCTTGTATACAGAACTTAACCATGCCGTAGGGTAGGTTGTGCTTTACATCAGCCCAAAGCAACTGTGAGAGCCGTCATCGACAAATCGCGACGATGACCAATGACGACTATCAGCTATGCCCCCAACGCGGGAATTCAACCATTAATTCTTTAGGATACGTAATTCCAGGACCATGCACATTCGATTCGCAGGTTAAGCCTTCCGATGAAGTGCTTGTGATTAGTCATGTGAGTGAGACTTCTCAGATTCGTTCGAGCTCCATGTAGCGCTCAAATCCCATCAAGTCGCTCGAATGCAGAACCTGGAAATCTTTCTTCGTCAAACCCTCTGTCACCCGATACGGCCATTTCTCGACGACTGAATGCTTGTTCCTGACTCTCAGACCGTTGATGATCGCTTGTTCTATAACCTTCTTGAACATGGGTTCAAAGAGGTTTTCGAAGTCAAGAAACATGTTGATACAAGACACCTGAGTCATGAGCTTTGTACTGTACCGATTCTTCAAGTCTGAATGATCGACGGGCAAGTAATGCTGGGCACGCCGAGCACACGGTTCCAGAGCCTTCTTCATAATATCGGGTCGAAAATGGCATTGCTCCATCACGGCGTTCATGGAGAGCATGAGAAGAGTAGCGTGGGGGCTTTCCTTTTTGGGTTTCAGCATAGGAGCAAAAGTCTGGATCGAGACTTCTGGACCCACGAAGATTCGATCGCATATATTTGCAGTCTGTAGTTGGGTCAGCAGAAGGTACAGCAAAATGTGTATCTGTGGAATCCGCCTGGTGTTCTGCTTTATTTCGTTTCGCACGGCAAGTCACCCAACTGCGTACTTTACCGCACGCAATTACCCTGGTATGTTTGCTTGAGCACCAACTGAACCCCTCTTACATTACGCTATAGTTGAAGGGGTTGGATACATACCTCAATTCGATCGAACTTGACTCCCCTAACCAGTTCTGGTAAATGGCAGACATCCTGATTGAACATGTGGAAGATGGGATTCACTTTGCGAATGCGCACACAGAAGTCGTGGAAGACATAACGAAGGTGAAAGAAAAGAGCTCCTCGTTCGTCTGCATTGGCTGATTGTGCGTGTTTCATGTAATCTGACTTACTCCAACCCCAGAAAGGAAATGCGTTGTCAAACAGAGGCCAGTCCTTGTTTTGGAAGAAGGTCCTACACTTGTCAGCACCCTACTAAGCAACATGTGGTTGAAACTTACGGGTTAGGGATCTTGAACTCATCTAGAGAGCATCCAAATGGCATAAGGATTCCGTTACGGCGGAAATGCATCATTATCTCACGCTGTTGAGGGGTGAAAGGGAGTATGCCACAATCAATGTAATCTACTCGCTCCAGGGAAAGAGTGCTGCGTTATCGAATTTCAGCCGCATCGTCGCCAGTAAATCCGTCGGGAACTTTCAGCAAGCATGCGAGTTAAGACCAGTTTTCCTTCTTGAGAACAACCCTAGACCTACTGTTATCGTCTAAACAAATGGATATATCCGCAGTGAGTGTAATATCACGTGCGAGTCAGCTACTCCTCCCTAAGGGTGTTCTTGCCAAATCTACATTAATCGCTTGCGTTGTTTCCATATAGAAAGGACTCTACGTGACTCAAACTATGCTACAGTGGGTTCGACCAGCAAACGGCCACTAGCTGTCTTTCCAAATTGGGCGTTCCACGTGATGACGCGATCGTTCGGACGCGTCGTTGTCTGAAAGCCTCACGTGTGCAAACACTCCAAGTACTTGTTCACCAGTCCGGTCCGCCATCTTCTCTATTTCCACTAGAGATATGTGATGTTATCCTTGACTGCACAGTTCGTCTAGAGGTATCGCGACTACATTATAGAACTCAACAGCAGTGACCGGTCCCTTTAAATTTAAACACCAGTGCACGATATCCCTATACTTCGTGCCTACCCGATACGCCAGCTCATGCTCAACTCTTATGTCGATTCTTCGCTTCAGTTCAAGTGCTTCAGACTCGTGAAAGTGCTTCATGTCTGGCGATAAGGGCACAGGCGGCTCCTTTCCAGGCCGAAACTTGGCCGCCAGCATATCCAACAGCGGCCCCCAAAGGGCAATCTCAAAAAGTACGAGGCCCAAAGAGTACATGTCGTAGTGTATCTGATATCCGGATGCAGCATCACCTTGGTAGAGGGGGTGGCGGTAGATGGCAGCCTCCAGGTCGTTGAGGACTTTTCCACGATCAATGGTTTGGGCTTGCGTGAGTTGACGGGAGTAGTTGAAGCCCTGGACTAAAGCTGTATTGATAGACGTAAAGCTTCCCAGAACCTGAGTGTTCGCGATGCGAGGGAAAATTATGTTCTTGCTATTGATACCTTTATGGTACCAGTCGCTACCGTAGAGGCGGGCAAATGCGTCGACAAGCCGTTTTGCTAGCTTATAGCGTGCTTCAAGAGCCGGTTTGTATGGCGAAGCGTACAGCGCTCGCAGTGACAGCGGCTGATATGTTTTGTGGTTAAGGATGTCCGTCGGGCCTAGTGGCAAGCGAAATACGATCCACCAGCAGTGGTAGTCGGGGTCATCTAGATAGCCTAGCGCTTGTAGTGTGTGAAGGTGCCGCTGTGACTTGGGTTCGCTAAGAAGCGCCATGAGTTGCATTATTCTATCTTGCAGTTCGTCTTTCTTCTCATCGGAAATGTTGGGGTCATATTCTTTCTTTTCAAAGAGATAAGCAGATTCGGGGTTTATGCGCCCTTGTGTGACAAAGCGCACTTGAGCTCGATCAGCTGCAAGGATGCTGGCAAGGCTCCAGTCTTTTGTGTCTTCGGTGGGCTTGGCTGGTGATGATGCCTTAGATATGGTAATGGCTTTCCATTGCGCAAGGGTGCCGATGTCCATCTGTGAGAAGTCTTCGTTCCAGTGAGTGGCATCACGCAGTTGGGAAAGAGCAGCTGGCTCTGAAAGCTCGCGTATTATTTCTAAGACCAGTCGGGTTCCTTCTTGTTGCACCTTTTTCTGGTCATGGTCGATGATAAATTTCTGCAAGCCGTTTACGTGTTTCTCGAGGGTGTCAATGAAACCCTGGAACTTTCGCTTGTCATGTACGGCCCAATATACCCTTCTTGAAACACTGGGATCCGCATTGCGCTGTGGTATAGCAAGCTTTGTGATTTCTGTTTCCAGTCCAACCGCGATATTTGATTTCGTTGATTTAGTGTTCGAGAAGATGGTATGCAAGCTCTTCCGCATTTGTACGATCGTCGCAGTCGAACTCTGTCTCTTGCCATCTTCTGTGTTAAGAACCATGAGTCCATATTGCTCCCCTTGTTGTTCAACTTGGGTCACCAGATCACATATCCGTCTTAGAGTTCTCGCAATGAGCTCCTCGAAGGGCAAGAGTGAGTTGGAAAGGGCTCCCTCGGCTAAGCCTACTTTTTTCGCCCAGATACCCAAATGAGCTTTTAATGTTTCTAAACGGATGACCAGATCTTCACTATCGCCTAAGAAACTAACGGTGTCGTCCAGCACTTTCCAGGCTTCCACGGTAGCTTTGAATACAAGTGGCACAACGCCTACAATAAGACCGGGAAGCTCCAGACCAGACATACTTCTGATTGGGAGACAAAAAAATATTTGATATCTGCATCTTCAGGAATAGGGAGGAATGTACCTAGGATAAACGAGCTGGATGACAAATTTAGCGCAGGCTACGGCCCAGATTAGTCTAGTCTTTCATGCAGGTCGGGATGCTCTTCTCACGCGTTCTTCCTCAGCCCCTCCACATCATGCCAACCGGATCTAGCGGCTAGGTATTCACGATGCATCCCACCAATCTGGATGCTTATCAGCAAATACGAGTACGAAACCATAAACGCCGCCTTGTCCGCTCTAGGCAATGTCTAGCGACTTGAACACAATCGTGTCTCTTGCCCCGCATGCCCTCATCAGCTGAAGTTGTTCTTCTTCAAGACCAATGTAGCGTAAATTTTGGTTGCTTGATTGACTTATTAAACTTTTGTTCTATTCTTCTTCCACGTCACCTATGGACGAATTCGAATGGGTCAAATCGTTCGCGACTTCCAGCTATGGAACTGTCGAGCACGAGCTTCCTGTAGTGGAGGCGCAAGAGACATCAAATTCAGCATCCCGAGGTTCATTCGCTTCATTTGTCTGCCATGTCACAAGTCTTGAGAGCAAATTGCGCACCCTGACGCCAATCGTCTTAGACGACTCTTCTTCTGTTCGCACTACAGGAAAGATTCTGGGCCAAGGGAAAACGTTCATGGTGCGGCACGCGCTCTGGACAAAGGATCCTCAAGAGCCTCCAGTTGATGTAGCTTTGAAAGAGATCATTCCTGTCGTACAAACTGAAGGGGAAACGCCCCGGTAAGGTTTGGCAAACGCGCAAGAGGGCTATGGCTGACTTTGATAGTTCTGCGTCGACGAGAACCAACAAACCAGAAGTTGATTGGAAAGAAATTCTATTTGAGCTGCGGGCTCTGCTTCACGAGCCCATTAGGTATCACCCAAATATCGTCCGGCTCTTAGGAATTCAATGGGGCCTTTCACCTATCTCTGAGTCAACCTTCCCCGTGTTGATCATGGAGTACGCTTCGTTCGGCACTTTCAAGACCCTCCAATCATCACAAGCACCACTATCTCCGCCAGTGAAACAAAAGCTCTGCTACGATGTGGGACGTGGTCTATCAGCCCTACATGCATCCGGGATAGTGCATGGCGACCTCAAACATGAGAATGTACTGATCTTTCCATTCGGAGGTCCGGTCAAGGATGGGACTGCCAATTCTGTAAAACCTTTGTACGATATCTCATACACAGCCAAACTGGCAGATTTCGGCGGCACAGTCATGGATATGGCGCCTAGTGAGGCTCGGAAGATGGAGACATGGACATGGCCTTTTCAAGCTCCTGAGGTCAACGGCACACGATTGTTGACTAGAACTGAAATGATGCTTACAGATGTTTATTCATTTGGGCTTCTGGTCTGGCGGGCATTCGCGGATGGAGATGGTTTCGTGTCCCTCCCTGGGGCTGCGCAAAGTGCTTCAGATGAAGAGAAACGTAACCTTATTGCGCTGAAAACGAGTGAAGAGCTCACTCAAACCGCTATCGATGACATACAAAAATACGCCACTATACAAGGAGTCCCACCGGCATTTGTCGACATATTTGTATACACAATCCTTCATACCATAAGGCTTAATCCAAAGGATCGCGACCTCGTCAAAGTTCAAGTGGCTATGAGGGGCATAAAGTAAGAAGGAGGGATCAAAGGAAGCAATTTTACTGACAGCTTCCAGGCTCGGCCACATAGGCGGCTATCTAGCCTTTGTTCGGGAGAAAAACGACGAACGCGCTGCCACCGAAGCTCGCGCAGCACCTGTAGGTAAAAGATAACACCATCATTTTCTCAACTAAACGAAGTAGGGTCGGCATGGTATTACGAGAGATGCGCTCCAATTCTTTCTCGGCCGCTCCGGAGACGATGTAGACTTACAGGATAATTTGTATGGCTACCTTTAGATGTATCGACAGACCTACTGACTTTCTGTTAGACCTGGTTTTCGACCTCGACTTGATGAACCGAATGCTGAAGAATTCGCATTTGAGCCCGAAAAACTGAAGAAGGTTTTAACATGGGACCAGCAGCAGCAAATGCTAGATGAGCTCAAAGTTGCGGGCTCAGACGATCTCTTCATCTCTAGCAGCTTCTTCCATTTGAAGCAGACGGTCGCCGCATTCTACGTGTTTCAATGCTATCTTCTCGAGTTTGGTACACCGTTTGATGGTGAGGAAGCCGCTCGGTGGCTACTAAAAGCTTCTTCGGATGATGATAGTCACGAAGATGAAGATTATCTTTCCCAGGCTTGGGTTTGGCGCATCTCGCGCGCGCTCGAGGTGGACCTAAATATCTCCAGGCAGAGACTGGAGCTCCTTCTCAAATTGTCTGTCATGCGCGGCCACCGAAGTAGCCTCCAAGATATCCACGAGCTTGCCTCCACTGGGAACGATACGGCACGACAACAATGGTGGCCTACCTTTCAACAATCTCGTCACTTTCTCTTGTCGCAGATGGGAGCCGTAGGAATGGGTTATTTCTTCTCATCCCACTTAACTCCGCCATGGAATTCTCTAGACCTGGAAGACCTGGCTGGTCTAGACGAAGCTATCCGCACCATTCTTGGCAACTTGTATGGCTCAAGCCTGAGATCTTCGTCTTCTCAGGCTGCGAGTGATAGTGCAAATGACGAAGGGAAGAGTAATTTCGATCGGATATACGTAAACAGGAGAGGCCATGGCCCGCTGCATTATGCCGCTGCAGCAGGCATGTTGGAAGCTTTACAACACCTCGTCATCATGTACGAGTGCAATTTGGATCTCCCAAATCAGCATGTGGACGAAACGCCTCTTATGTGCGCTTGCACAGGTGGAAAGCTCGACTGTGCTTTGTTCTTGTTGGATAACGGCGCTGACCCAAACGGCTATCGCTTTGGACAGGAAGGCCCTCTGCATTGGCTTTCC
This sequence comes from Paracamarosporium sp. OC-R06-R3, assembly GCA_019828545.1. Lineage (NCBI taxonomy): Eukaryota > Fungi > Ascomycota > Dothideomycetes > Pleosporales > Didymosphaeriaceae > Paracamarosporium > Paracamarosporium sp. OC-R06-R3. The sequence goes on from JACVRA010000158.1 coordinate 85,365, forward strand.
AGCTTCTTGCCTAATGAAATGGAAATCATAGCCAAAAGCCTTGTCGCGGCAGGTGCAGAACTGGAGCTACGCTCAGGCGGTATGCGCCACGATGTTCGAGGCATTCGAGCGGATTGGGAGCGCATCTTCGAAATTCGCACTACACCACTTGGACGAGCCGTTCTAATGAACGACCTGACCGCTGTCAGAGTACTTTTGCAACTTGGAGCCAATCCTCTTACAAAGAACGCCGTCAAGCATCGCGGTGAGTGGGCAGGCATGGATAACATGTCGAAAATGATCGACGTGACATCGCCTTTTGAGCTTGCTGCTATCCTGGCATACCCGGAGATACTTGCTGCCTTCATCACACATATAGATGGTAACAATAACTCTCCTAGTGTGAAGCTTCTTAGCGAGGTGGGTATGTTGGATCTTGCTCGAAGCAAGACTATCACCCAAACCGATCCGTTGTCGCTGCAGAGCCGCCTTGTTCGTTGCGGAAGTCGATACAAACAGAACTTGAAGGCTACCTTAATGATATTGTACGCCCGCGCTTTGCCATTCACCGGTGGGATGGCTTCAGATGACTTGCAGAAAGAAAGAAGCAAAGTACTCTGTCGGGAAGTCGTGTTGGGTAACGTTGATGTTGTTGAAACGTTACTCGAGCTGAGATATAGCGCGGACGGAACTCGATATCGTCGTCCTATTGAAGAAGCTATTAAACTGAACCACGAAACTTTGTTCAGCCTACTTCACCGTCACAGTGCTGATCTCTTCATTACACGAATGACACCTAGTGGGGCGATATCGCTGCTTCACGCGTGTGCATCTCGACCTCGCCAGTCTCGACCAGGAAGATTCATCGCAGATGCCCTCATCGCGGCTGGCGTACCTCTTGAAAGCGCTGACCCAAGAAGCAAGTCACCTCTCGCAATGGCCATATTGAACCAAAATTTCGATGTCGCTGCTGCGCTGGTGGAGAACGGCGCTAATGTGGATGCACTATACCCACTGCAAACTTTTGGCGTGAACGGTCCTGAGACAAAACGTACCACCGTTCTCGTGGAAGTTTTATCGCAGCACACTATGCGTACCCTCGAATCACTCAAATTCTTATTCGGCAAACGCGAAGGCGGACCAAAGCAACGACCAGCGTTTCATATCGATCCCGCTAACAAGTTTTCCATCCTTCATCTTCTCGCTGGTAGCCCGAACTTTACTCAGATCGCACAGATCACGCCCAAAATCCTAAACCTCTGCTTAGAAACATACAACGAGCCTCATTTTATCAATTATAGACACCCCTTATTGGGGTCCGCTCTCTGTTATGCCGCAGCCAACGGGCACAAGGCGATGGTAGAACGGCTGCTACATCATGGAGCGGATGAAAGTGTTGCCGCAGGTCCGGTAGTTAGGGACTCGGTGCAGGTATTGTTCCGCCCCAAGACGTCCTGGACGCCCCTCTGGGCCACTATCCTTAGGCTGGACGAAGAGTTTTCGAAGGGAACTTTTCTCTCACCCGAAGCATCGCCTTTTGAATGGATCCATTCTGCCTTGTTGCAGAATCTGGAGAAGTGCATCGCATTTCTTCTGGTGAACAGTAACGATACACTCGCACAACAGGCCATGGAACAGCTTCACAGTAAGAGAAGGCTGTTTGAAGAGGATGAGCGTAGCTGGAGAACTCATAGAAAGAGCAATATTCGAACCCACAGGACAGGAGAGAGTGAGAGACCTTTAGACTTAGGCGCGCTTTCCGGATCGGCCAGTGAGAATGATGAAAAGAAGATCCGAGAGATCTGCGACGCTCCGGAACCCGATTGGAGAATTGGTGAACTCGAGCAATCTCTTGGTAATATACGCTTGTGAAGTTGAAGTGACCGCTGTCGTCCTTGCGCTGTTGAGCCCAGCGCATGCTGCACTCAGTGTACGGTCTGTGCGGATCCAGGAGGGTGCTGCCTCCGCTCAACATATATATAGACGTCTCTGAACTATCATATCTACCTCTCACTCTACCACTTTCCTCAACCTCTAGCACCAGACTCATTCAAACGCGCGCCTTCCTACAACACCCTGAGCGTCAACCTTCATCCTTCGAGTCGAACCTTGTTACTTCTTCTTTATCCAAACTGTCCAAGCAGACATCCACTCATATAACGCTACATGTTACCGGGTAACCTTGCATATGTCAATAAGAACCTCCACGACATGCCTAAAGTGTTCGTCAGCGTCGATGAAACACAAAAGTATGTATAACAATTTTCTTAGGAATCCCAGCTTACAACTAGTAGCTGGGTGACGGGTCCTTCCATTCAAGTCGTTGTTGGCAGAGGCAGAGCCTCTAGGACCTTCGGAGTCCATCGCAATCTCATTGCATCCCGTTCTAGGTTCTTCAGGACTGCTCTGAATGGTCGTTGGGCAGAATCCGACGACAATGTCGTCAAAATGCCAGATGACGACCCAAGCATGTTCGAGCAGTACTTACAGCTTTTATATGTGAACATTGTTCCTGTGAAGGAAATAATTAACGTTCACGGCGAAACGGATACCAGCGGACGCAAAAAGATGACAGCACGGGAAGAAAGCGAATTGATGGACAAAAGCATGGATGCCAAGGAACGTGAGTTCGACAAGATCTTAGCCCTCTATATTTTCTGTGACAGACTCCAAGATTCCAAATCGAAGAATCTTCTTCTTACTGCGACAATTGAAGCATCTCACATCAAGGGAGAGGACGAAGAGGAATTAATTTGGACACCCCTTATCCCGGCAGTCGTTGGACTATATGCAGCTACTGCTCTCGGAAACTCTATGAGGAGACTTCTGGTCGATCTCTATGCCATTGGAATGGACGCCGAGGCGGTGGAAGGATACGGCCCTTTAGAGTGGGGATGGTCGACTGAGGCTGAACGCGAAGCATACACCCAGTTTCTGTATGACCTCACTACGGTCCTAATGGAACAGCGTAGTGGACGGACGTGGCAACTCCCTGCATCCAAATATCACGAGCCATTTGAGAACTACAGCGCCACTTCCGATGATGACAAAGATGATGACAATGATGCTGATGACGAGTAGTCATCAAGGTATGTTCATGTTGCCTCGAGGACCGATTCGGTTGAACATTTCTCAAACCCATTGGACTTTCTTGAAATGACATACTAATAGTTTCCAGTGAAGTTGAAGTTTCTCTTGATTGGACATGTTTTCAGAGGTTTGGTATATTGTCAGGTGCGGCGTAGCTAGTGGTTTTGTGTCTACATCTCCCTCTGAGCATGTTTGATTCTTTCACCACAGTATTGCATCACAGATCTGCAAATTTAGGTTTGTGTGTGGGGCCATATGCCAGATGTAGTTATCACAATGCATGGAAAATTTGGATTCAAACTTCTTCGCAAACTACCGAAGAGCTGTCCCTATTTCTCCTATCGCTTTCTTCCAAAAAGCCCGCCCACTGTGCTGAAAAGGAGTTATGTCGCTCTTCTACATGTATGGTCGGAAGCTGAGCAAAAGTGGGCTCCACAAACGCAGCTTCGGGAATCTGGATGAACGAAGGCTCCACAAATACAGGCTTTGGTCTCTCGATATGCACGAAACTAACAATGCTCGTGTCCGCGCTCGGGCTCGGGGAGTGTTTCTTCCCTGAAGAACTAGCGCTGGTGCTCGTCCCCTTTCGTATTGACAGCACGCTCGAGAGTTTCGACATGAAAGCCGACTCGCCAATCCTTCGCATAAGCGGACGAAAGATGGGCAACGAAGCGCACACGATGCTCATGCCCGCATGCACCGTAGTCCACAACTCGGTGTTGGAGTAAGAAGGCACGCGACTGCCCTTTTTGTACCCCAAGACCACTCTAACGAGACCGGTAACAATGGTGCTGTTCCTCGTATTAGCACAAGCCACATACTCCATCTCATGATATTGCAACTTACAAGGCACCCAGAGCAAAGATACCCAGCACCATCCCCTTCCTCCTCCAGCTCATCTTCATCCTAACCACAACACTAACTGGCATAGCCAAAATCATAACATCCAAGGCAATCTCGCACGCTCCGCTCGCCATCCAAAACATGTTGTAATCGAAGCAGTACCGTGGATCCGCAAAGCTGTTTATCCAGCTCCACTTCAGCGGAATGCAGTTGGTGAATGCGGCGACCGTGCAGCCAATCCACCAGCCAATGACGAGGGCTATCGCGACGTAGAGCTGTACCCGGAATGCGTTGCTAATATTGAAGATGCGGTTGTACATTAGGAGGATGCCTAGTTTAGTAGCGCCCGCAATGGTGAAGTATAGGATCGAAGTCGAGAAGGCGAGTTTGAGGTAGAGGACATCTTCGTCGGTGTAAACGTAGCTAGTATCGGTGTTCTCAGAGACCCAAAGGCCGTTGGGGGCAATGCTGTTCGCTGCAAGGAATCAGCTCAGTTCTGGTGAAGAGTTTGGGAGGGGGATATAAAAGTGAGTTACATACCGGCTAGGGTAACCGCAGCAGTTGCTAGTGTGAAGAGAACCGCGGAGAAGATGGACCAGTCGTCTGATTTCAATCCTGATTTTGTGAAGATGCGCGTGTAAAAGCGCAGACCGACCGAGACGACTGCGAGCGCAATGACGAGACCACTAACGGCGAGTGTGGCATTGGATTCACCACTTGATTGCTGTTCGCGGGGGAAGAGACTTTGCGCAAATACTGGAGCCATCGTCCCTGTTCCTCTTTCTTTTCCTCCTCGAATGGCTACCGAGTACCAGGACCTTGGACGCGACGGCAAACAAATGGATGCGCAACAAGGGTAGCCATTGTGGGAGAATGCGACAACTTATACATATGCACGCGTGGGCCAGGACCGTCTTCGGGAATGTAGATGTCTGCAAAGTAGGATGGCCGCACGAGGCGGAGTATCGTGGGGCACCGCGGGTTCGTCGTTAAATGAGGCATAGTGCCGCCGTTGTACATGCATTTCTGTATAAAGGTAAAAGTCACCAGTGGAAAACAGGTTCTGTGGATGAAACTATGCTGAACAGGGGATGGTGCCCGGCTTCGCTGGCGCGATCAAGGTGGTGTTCTCAGCGGTTCTGGAGAGGGTGGGTCAACGTCTATTATAAGCGCTCACGCATGGTTTCGGTCTTTGGTTCAATGCGCCATGTTTCTCATTGCTTGCTTGCCTGTACTACTCTTCAAAGTTGATACATTCAGCTGTGAGGCTCCCCGTGCAGCATCCAAAAGCGCGAGGCTGTAGAAATCGGTGTGTCGCGCGACATATATTTTTAGAACCCATGTGGAGACGTGGTCGGGGATATAAATTGCATGCAGGGGTGGGAGCGGCTGTGCCTCAATCGATAAGGCGTGGGGGCCGTGCAAACCCAAAATCCATCAATCACCATGACACCACTACACTCCCATCACCAGCCATCTCGAATTCTTCGCAGTGCACGAAGAAGGCCATATTAGCCTGTACCAATTCGCAATCGTATGATATAGTGTTCCTGTGGCCAGCTCCATCTACCGCTCATTACCATAACAATGGGCGCGCTCGTTACGAAGAACGAGTTCCCAGTCGAAGGCCGGGTAAGCACCTAATGATCTGGAAGGATCATTTGACTGATATCCTTGCAGACTGTGCTCATTACGGGCGGCTCGAAAGGTCTCGGACTTGCAGCAGCGCAACAACTAGCGACCAAAGGGGCCAACTTGATCATCGTGGCACGTGGCCAAGAAAGCTTATCCACTGCGCTAAAGAGCATCATAGTAAGACTTCCATTGATACTTTTTCTGTTGCTGACTTTACGCAAAGGAAAGCGCCCGTAGTTTAGATACCCAACGCTTCCATGCTATCAAAGCAGACGTAACAACCGCAGAAACATGCTCGCGTGTCATCACGGAAGCAACAGAATGGAACGACGGCCAGGCCCCCGACATTGTCTGGTGCTGCAGCGGCAGCGCTCATCCAACGCTGTTCGCTGACACACCCGTTGAGCAATTCCAGACAATGATGGACAGCAACTACTTTTCGTGCGTGTATATGGCACACGCTACTCTCAATGCTTGGCTGCATCCCAAGTCCAAACCGATGACCACTGAAGAAGACAATGTAAAGAGCGCACCTAAGCCAACGCGCCACATCATTTTCACTGGTTCCTTCGTCTCCTTCTACTCTTTCGCTGGATTCACGCCCTACGCGCCAAGCAAAGCGGCTATCCGCTCTCTTTCCGACTCGCTCTCCCAGGAAATGAATCTGTACGCTACTTCTCGCCCGGAACTTCCGCGCATGCGCATCCATACTGTATTCCCGGCGACCATGCACACGCAGTCATGTGCGGATGAAGATGCCGTGAAGTCCGATCTTACCAAATCACTTGAGGAAGGTGATCAAATACTCGAGCCGGAAGAGTGTGCAAGAAGAGCGATTAGAGGACTGGAAGGTGGAGAAGAGCTAGTAGCTACGAGCTTGATTATTCGGGCGGTGATGGCAAGTGTATTGGGAGGTGCTGTCAGAGGTGGATTCTGGAGAGGCTTGGCAAATACCGTGCTGGGGTGGATTACAGCTATTGTGATGGTTTTCATCAGATGGGAGATGGATACGAAAGTGAGGAAATGGGGAAGGGAACATGGCCCAAGTGGGTACCGAAAGAAGGATTAAATCGCGACTCCCGGTCTCGCTCGAAAAGCGTAAAGAAAACGCGGTTTGCGGGCTGTCGAAGATTAACTGATAAAATAATGGGCTAATAAAGTATCTTTAGTGCAGAATGGGCTTCACAAAAATTTACAATAAATTTGACTTCTTCTACACGAGAAAATACACCTTTCATTCTCCAGATCCAATCCCACTCCCAAAAATCTTATCGATCCGCGTTGCACGCTCCCAGACAACTTCCCCGCCATCCTCACTCTTCTTCTTGAAATACAAAATCCGATGCTGGGGTATGAACTCCTCATCCGTCTGCTCCGTCTTCCATTTCTCCAGCGAAGTCTCCTTAGCACCCAAAAACCGGTCCTCATATCCTACAATGTAGTCGCTAGGATCGAGATTTGCGTCCCAGCGCAGCCGATTGAGAATGTCGGATGCGGGGCGAAGTTTATTTGAAGAGACGGGTGCGCTGCTTGCTGACTGTGCAGAACGCACGGGAAGCTTTCGCGAAGTGGAGGGAGTGAAGTTATCTTCGAGTTCATCGACCTCCTCTTCGTCTTCGTCCTCGGAGTCTATGTCGGGAATGTAATCACCCCACTCGCGTCTATCAAGCTGTAGGTCTTTCACTTCACTCGGCTTGGCCAAGGAAACTCCGATCCAGGCGGAGCTCTCGTCGTAGTACTTGTCGTCCGCACGGACCAGGGTCAGGAAGCGGTCGAAGACTTTCTGCAAGGCTGCTTTTGCATCGACACGCTCTTCTTGACTGACCAAGGTGCTTTCATTGGTTCGAGACAAACCTATCAAGTAAGAGCCATGGTAATAAGTGTCCGAGTCGTTTGCCTCGCTGTCGGCAAAGCGGGCGGGCCAAATACGAGAAGACAACGTAGGCAAGACTTTGTGGATATCTATGATTTGATTAGCCAGAAATCGTGATAATAGCGATATGAACATACCAACAACAAGATTGATGCATCGCGACTCAACCCAGCCCACTAGACCTTTGCCTCGAGAGAGCGCACGACCCCAGTATTGTATGTCAATTTTGACGTAACTCTCAAACGAGCTCAGAAAGTTATCAATGGCAGACTTAGCTCCCAAGGTATCGGCGCCAAGGAACTGCTCCCAAGTCATACCTGGAGTAGACAGACGATCGTTTGCTTGTCGAAGTTCATTGACTAGCACTTGCACTCCCGGTACCGTAGCTGTATGCGCAATGTTTGTGTTTGGGGCATGGAACCCCAAAATCACCATCTGTTCTCGTGCACTACGCTGATATCGCGGCTTCTTCTTGTGATAAAAAGCATCGTATACCATATCATTTTGCCAATCGAAATGCGCGTAGTGGTGGAAGAACGAGAGGATGAGGTCGCCAGCGCTCACGAACCCTGTGTCATGAGCCAGACGCTTACTCACCCAAGATAGCATCAGAGTGATATGGATACCACCGAAGTAACCGAATTTAGCAGAATAGAGTCCTCGATCAATAGCCCATTGCTTGATAAAATGGTAGGCTAACCGGAAAGATGCCATTGATGGAACGGTCCGCTGAATGTAGGCAAGATCGCGGATGGGTTTGAGCTTGCGCAGCGACAGGATCGAAAGGTTGAAGACCGGGTGTGTAGCAGGGAAAGTCGCAAATTCGGACCATCTACATACATAATCAGCAAAAGTTCGGTCATATCGCAAGGATCAGGATGGCTTACCTCTGAACAATGTTCGCGGCTGGACAGTACTGCAAGTCCATGTTCACTCCATTGACCGATAACTCTAGCATCGTTCCAGTATTAGCTTCTACCTTTCGCAGAATGCGCAAACCCTTAGACTCGGCCTTGTGTATGCGCTGACGAGCCAGCTGGAAGAATGTCTTCGAGCTAATAGATCCAATGCAAAGACAATCAATATCGGAGTCGGTTGTCCAAACACTAAGCGCGTAGGAACCAACTGGCACAACAACCATGGGTATGTCGGAAGCTGACGAATCATCGTCTACGCTGCCAAGGAGTACGTCTTTGATGAGATTAAACGCATGTTTGTAACGGCTTCTGTCTTCAGGAGTCGGGAATACTGCGCGTTTAGCGAGAGACTCCGTCAACTCTGCAGTATTTGAAAGCTCTGAGGGTGTTTGCTTGTGGTATACAGCACGCCGCTGGAGAACATCCCAATAACTTTGACTCTGGTGCTCTATATCAGAACGAGTTTTGAACACAGCTCGTATCCCATAATGGTCGCTTGCAACTGAAGTGGTACCGTTGGCGAACTGAGGTCGTCCAAACTGATTAAATCCTACTAGAGCAAGTTTGTCTTGTGAACGAACCAAAATGCGGTCATAACGCTGAGGTCGGTTCTCTGAGGTACCGGAAATATACGCAGCGAGGGGGTTTTCATGAGGGTTGAATGTGGCACCTTCCTCTCCTTCGAAAAGATCATCGCTGTCCAGTACCGTGGTCTCGTCAACACCTTCGATTCTTGCGACAGCCCATGCATCCAGAAGCCCAGTCTCACCAAGTGTCGATTCTGTTGAACCCAAAATGCGAGAGGTCTCCAGAGAAATTGACTTCTCCTTGACAGCTTCGTCTACCGTATATTTTGATGTTGGGAGGTTGAAGTCGCCCGCAACAAGCCAATCGCTGGTGGCGTAGTTTCGTTTTAAACGATTAAGCAAATTGTGAAGTTGCACCTTCTTCGCTGCAACTGAGCCGTCCGTCAAACCAGCGGTCAGGTGCACACCAGCCACTACCAACGGAGCTGCGTTTGGCTGCTCACCGTTGAGTATAGAAGGAAAGGAAGCTACAATGGCGCCTTTGTGACGTCTGTGAAACGGTACAAACTCCCAACTGAAATGCCATTTGCTGAGGATGACAATATTGCGGAGGCTCGGCAAAGGACCGATGTCAGGTTGACTGGGCGGTCCATGCGAAGTATATGGGTATGCTTCTTGCATTACTCTATCTTGAAGCAAATGTGATAAAAATTCATCGGAAACTTCTTGTAGGACAAGAACATCGGCAATTGCAGATTCCGCAAGAATGGTATCGACTAGAAGCGGGTCTCGGTCTCGTGATGGAGGGTATTCCGAATGAATCAGGACGTTGTAACTGGATATGGACAGTATTCCTGGCTGGATTACTTCTGGATTTGGAGTTGAAATGCGCCATGTCTGCGTTTCACCATCGAAGACATAGGTAGTTCCAGGCTGTACTTGGCGGTTGATGGAAGATGTAGGTTCAATAGCGAGATCGTTAACCTCATCGCTTGCAGCTGCAATTCCATCAGTTGAAGCCGAGTCGGTGTTCCAGAACTCAGATATCGGAACATGAGTTGGATGATCAGGACCTGGAAGGTCGATGCTGCCCCATAATCGCATTCGATTAGTCATATCATCCTTACTGCCACTCTTTTCTCGAACCAGGATCGCAAGTGAGCTAACATCAAACTCGAAAGCCGGTAGCAGATTCACTTTGTCCAAGAGGAATTGGCGAGCTGAGACGGAGTTATCCTGGGCCTGGCCAACTGTGAGGTGAAAAACGAAAGGGCTGACTTCCAAGCCGAGCGCTTGCAAGATTGCTGAACGCATTGATTCTAAGACGTTCTCTTCCTTGATGACGTTATTCTGAAGAAAAATAGTGACATCTTTGCGATTCTTGAACATCCCTGCTCCTCCCAATGCTACGGTAAGTGACCCGGTCCCGTCAATCGCTGTGTGTAGGTGCGATTCGATTCTTTCTTTTGCTTGCGATAGGTGCTCGGGAGCAACGAAAGGATATATCAGATTGATATGTGGAGGCCACTTTTCATAAGCTTTATCATATAGTGACCTTAGTTTGTCAATCTCTTCGCATCGCGGCCGAGGTGGAATGATGCAAAGCGCCGAGTCATAGGATCTTGTTGCAATAGATGCTTGAATGGGCAATGAATCGGAGCCCGCCATGTCTTTCAATATTTTATGCTGCTGAGTGAGAACAGTAAAACGAAGAAGTGTGGTGATCCACGGGTATCAAAATCGAAACGCTTAAGATGCAAAGATGAGACTGAGAATGATACTATTGCTGGGAGTGTACATCCTTATATTCCTCTTATAGTCGTTTGAGAACCTCTAAGTTCAATTTAGTGGCTGAGAATGTCCGAATTAGGCATCTACGATGACTCCTACTGCTTGTGGAGCCTTTGCTGGTGAGCGAAAGTGACTCATTTACGCTAGCCAAAACGAGACGCTGCGCCTCGATGGGGCAGCCTCATGAAGATACCTCGTTACTCTTGAGGATTAACACGGTAACATGGAAGTAAACTTTGTTGACGATGAGACCTGTTGAGCCATGACTCCTCACTATTCTCACCAAACCACGCTTTTGCAATGACTCCCAAAGTCGTTGTCCCCTATAAGCTTAACAGCTTAGTAAAGGTACAGCATTCAGTGCGCAGCTCTGCTGTGGTACGGACTCACTAGGGTCCCACGCTGGGCCAACACCAACTCGATCGTTGACGATGAGACGAACGTGACGATTAGCAACGGGGAGTGGTAGATAGGGCGTCGGCGATGACGATGCCACGTCTGCCGATGTTTTCACTTGCGAGTCCGTGCGCCTCATTGAACGAGGCTAGCTCATGGTCCTGACAGTTCAGCCATGATGGCCATCACAGTACTAAGAGCCACAGCATATAAAGCACTTAATCCGGTCACTGTGTAAATTACTTCGTGTTTTGATATGCTCGCGTTGTCTCATTTGTGTCCCTTGAGCCTCACTATCTTACCACATGAACAATCGAACACACCACGAACGGATTGCATGGCAAGATGCTCCACCACTTAAACAATTGATTGACCTTTAGGATGTGCTTATAGTTGTTGTTGCCAGCTGCCATTCACCTTTGCGCGTAGAAGTAACTCACGGGGCAGAAGGGCCACATTATAACTATTCATTCCTTCGCACTAGCGCCGTGCTACGGGTTGTACTTGGATACAGCATTCTAATCATATCAAGGTATAGCAAGGCCTATATTTCTACACTCGTCAGGGTGCAGACACGGATGCGAAGATGCTGCTGAAGAACGACAAACACGCTGCATGCCTTCAGCAACAAACTATCCTCTGAACTTGTAGTTTTTTTCTACAAAGAAGCCTAACAGCCTGCAAAAGAAAACCAACCTTCGTATGGCTACCGCATATCCTCACCCCATGGGGAAGAGTGGGCTTGAATAGCGTACCTGGCGCTAGTGCGGAAAGCCTTTCCATTTACGATCATCTGCATCCGCTCGTAGTAACTATCTCCGCACCTTACCTCATCCAGTCAACCTAACATCTCTCATCAGTTCATGGTCTGCCAGAATTTTAAAGCTCTGGGTTCGTCCTAGCAATTACCATCGCATGTCTAGCACAAGTTCACCCTCTTCCCTTCTAACTCCACTAACATCATCCATTTCATCCCTCCCGACGACTATACCCTTCATCAACATCGACGAAGTCATCATGGCCGCCGAAACCATTACACACATTGTACTCTTTAAATACCGTTCAGACATAACTTGGAGCGATTTGGAGGACCACTTCAAATACTTTATGTCGCTGAAGACTCGCTCATTGCACCCTCAAACCGGCTCACCACTCATCAAATCGCTGCGCGCAGGCAAGAACACATCATGGGAGCCGTTCTCGAAAGGCATGACACATGCATTTATTCTAGAGTTCGCTTCACAAGACGATTTGGATTACTACCTGACTGCGGAGCCGGTGCACATGCAATTCTCGCGGGATGCGAAACCATTGATTGAAGACTCGTTGGTTGTAGATATCAAAGATGGTGTACTATTTGGTGCGAAGGCAGACCATCCGCTCCTGAAAGAGAAGCAGGGAGTATGGAGAGGTAGTTGCCACTGTGAAACGGTACGGTGGACGGCGCGATTGGAGAGCGCGGAACACGTGCTTTGCCATTGCGCGACATGCCAAAAGCTTGGAGGTGGACCGTACTCTTGCAATCAAATCATTCCAAAGGATGAGCTCAAGATCTTCTTGGGAAATGAAAATGTTGGCGAGTATAAGTATAAGGGGGCGAGTGGTGAGTTTGTCCAACAGTGGTTCCTGGGCTTGTGTTGGGTTAACGGTTGAAACAGGAAAGTTTGTGCATTGCTATTTCTGCAAGACATGCACAAGTCATATCTACCATCATCAAGACGTCATGCCCGAAAAGGTTATCGTGCGGACGTTGTTGCTGGATGGTGGCAGCAAGATGCCAGCTACCGGAGAAATTTTTGCAGAGGGAAGATTGAACTGGGTAAGAGAGCTGAGGGATAACCTAACGAACGGCAATTAGGCACGGAGCTCGATGTAGCGGCTTCATGCATACTAACGTATAGTCTGACCGAGTCCATAAAATTCTAGTTCACGGGTTTACCTGGTTTTGCGAGGCGTTAAAATGGGTCACACATCTCCGACCGAAGATCGATATAGCTGCAGCACGAAACTCAACTCGAATGTCGTCCGAACATTAATTGTTTGGTCTCTTTATTCCCACCTATCAACATATCACCATGGTCTTTTTCTCTACCCTCTAGGATGGACATTGGACCATTTTAAATACCTCACTAGAAGCCAACCGGTTTACTGCAGATTATCTATAAGCTTCATGATTTCAAATAAAAGAAAAATTCGATTCAATTATATGACTCTCAATCAGCGAGTGCATGCTCACAATGTTGTGGAAGAAACACAGTAGGATGAATACTGGAGAACAACATGGCTTAGATGACTCCGACTACAATTTGATGGAATGGAAACTTAATCTTTCTGGATCGCTAAAAACACAAAGAATCGACACAAATATATTTTTCATGTCAACCTTAGTCAAAGTTCGTAAGAGAGCTCTTTGGAACTGCGAAGTCCAACATAAACAGTCAACTACTTTTATTGATGCTGTGTATCTTCCGTTCAGCTCTATATAACGTCCGACATATCGTACTATACACCTTTCAATACACCGATCTTCTGTCACACCGGATCTTTCCAATTGCCAGGGATCAAGGTCTATAGGCGGTATGCCCACGATATCGTGCGTTGCTTCGCGACCGGGTGGGTATTTCGAAGAATCGAGTCATTTGAATCCCTACGGCATCTACCATGTTGTGTAAGTTTACCACTGACACTTTGACGCGTTCGTTCGATCGGATATAAAGTCCCTTTAGCTTCGTTCCGTTTTGCAGCGTAGCATCAGGCACTTGACCAACTTGCCGCTTCCCACCATTCTACGTTTTCAAATTGCCCCCAGCTTTTTGCCTTTACATTTTCATATTCACCCCAGCTCTGCCACATCAATTCTCCTCTTATCCTGGCTTTCCATTTCTGACTTTTGATTCTCTCCGTTAAGCTCGTAAGCTCTATCACCACTCGGCTCCTGCGGTGGCACGGCTGTGTAAGCCTTCTGCTGGTATTCTACGGTAGGGACATGCGCCGCTCGACGCCTTCGATGTCGCAAGAACAAGAACAGCGCTACGATGAGCCCGATGAGGCAGGCGACGCCAACACCAACCCCCACACCGATGGATACAGTATTAGTATGCGAAGCTGGAGCCGCATTATCATTGGAAACATTGTTTGTTCCGGTTGCTATAGGTATGTTGGTTTGTGCGGTGGTGGTCAGAGAACTTTCGGTCGATGTTGTTTGGGCCAGCGAAGATGTCGACAACGCGGTGCTAGTACTGGTCGAGGTAGAAGATGACGTTGATGTAGATGCGCTCCATGTCGTGCTGCCCTTCGGATTCGCGGAGTTAATGTATTTGAATAATTTCGCGTTGCCGTCTGAGCCATCGTACGCGAAGTGGCAGTTCGGATTTTCATCGTATACAGGTCGATCAATTAATCGCCAGAAGCCTGGAGACGCATCATAGGTTCGGTTGCCGATGAAGTACGCTGATCAACATCAGTGCTGCGATCTAAAGCTACAATTGACCATCAAGGGAAGATTCACTCACTCCCACCATCCTCATCGCATGCGAGTGAGATGGTAACACGCAGATCTTTCGGCGTCCACTCGAGCTGGAAGCCGTCATTAAGATGAACCGGACCGAAATCACCGGACTGTGTCACGACAACTTCCGAAGTCCCCTCTGGGAAACCCCATTCGAAAGCCATGCTGTTATCAAATGCAGAGAGTAAGATGAGTAAGTCAATTCCGTCCAGATAAATTCGTGTAATTGTGTCTAGATAATATGTCATACCAACGCGTTTGATTTGACATGCGCCACAGACTTCACCAACATAGGGACAACGTACTACTACCACTTTTGGCAGCTCCTACGTGCATAACGTTTGGGGGCGAGAGCTGTCAATCGCTTCCAGACTCCGGGCTAGCGGTGCGCGGACTGCGACTATCCACTCATGTCATTTCGCTTCGCACAGTGGAGGCTGTGAGAACGCTTGACGTATAACATCTCCATGAGGTCGGCGATGCTTTATGAAGCAATCCTTGTAGACTGCGTACATCTAGTTTAGCGGCGTTTCAGCCCCATCTCTCTCCTAATTGCGAGGTCGGTAAAATTTTACCGTCAGCAAACGGCGTTGCAAGACGCCATTTTGACCCTTGACCAATAGTCTTCACTCATCTGCTGAAGCTCTTTCTTGGTCGGTGAGCTGGAGGGCGCAAGTCGGACGTCCGACGCCTTGGAGAACACTGGAGGATTCGGCCCTATTCTGTAGCTACCTTCAATGACATCGCTACTACTTGCACTAGGCCGCGTAAGTGCTACGCCAGACTTTTGAACTTGGTCTTTTGCGACGTATTTTAAAAATAGTGTGGGATTGGCACATGTACTCTCAGGGAGGTGGTTTTTTATGAGCTTGTGTAAAAAAAACCACATGGTCGTTTTGTCAAAGGCAAAGACCCAACGCCTCAGGTACCCCGTAAAGAAAAACCGAGCACAACTGCTCCTTACTGCCCAATGCATAAAATTAGTACCTATTTATCTCACAGTTCAGATGTAGAGGAATTCGTTGCGCTATGCAGAGCAAGACAACTCAGACTAATCCATCGCTTACAGAAGAACAGGAAGTACGCATGTGCCCAAAAGCCGCAATCAATCAGTGGCGCCAAGCTCAGTACTATCCATCCAGGTGCCTGGTGACGCCTAAGATGCAAGCAGATTGGTGTTCTCCAGACTCTCGGCAATTCGCCCTTGAGCAGCCTAAATTGCCCTTCTCGGCAAACACTTCATATAGAGAATTTCATTACCAGGACAGATTCCTATTGGTTTTACTAGATATCAGAGCCTTTGTAAACTAAAATGCAGGATATACAATCAATTAGCATGCATCTCTATATTGGAGTATCGTTGTACGCACACTATTATAGGAAGTCGAACCGCGTTTCGAAGAACATAAAAAGGGAACCCATAACAGGCACATCTTGAAGTTTTGGCCGTCCCGTTGCACTTACGAAGCGTGCCTCCAAGATGAAGCTCCTCACCACACTTCTCCTAGCCGTTACAGCGGTCCAAGCCCACTGTTCGCATCCCATTCCTCATACCAGTTTATCCTTCTAACAAACCAAGACACTTTCCCCCGGCTCGTCATAAACGGGAAATCCGAAACTGCAGACTGGAGTACCACACGTCGCACCAAAAACGCCGACTCAAAGCAAGGCATCGAGAACCCCACGTCAGCCGACATCCGCTGCTACCAGTCTTCCAACGCCGCCAGTATCGCGACAATCCCGGCTGGCGCCACAATCCACTACATCAGCACCCAGCAGGTCAATCACCCCGGTCCGACACAGTATTATCTCGCCAAGGTACCAGCCGGTGCGGACGTGAAGACGTGGGATGGCGCGGGCGCAGTATGGTTCAAGATTGCGACGACGATGCCTAAGGTCGATGCGCAGAAGCAGATGACCTGGCCTGCGCAGAGTATGTTTCCCTTCTCCGCCTCCTTTCTTGTCTCGTTCCCAGGCAATCAGGTTAGACTGATCCCCCCGAAACAGACGAATACAAAACCGCAAACGCCACGATCCCCAAGGCTGTCCCCAGCGGTGACTACCTCCTCCGCGTCGAGCATATCGCCCTACACATGGCAATGCAGCCCAACAAAGCGCAGTTCTACCTCGCTTGCTCTCAGGTTACTATCACTGGCGGCGGAAGCGGGAGTCCCTCGCCAATGGCGAGCTTTCCCGGAGCGTATAAGAGCTCCGATCCGGGTACGTTGGCACAATCGCGCGGAGTTTCATACTCTCTTGGTAATATCCTGCTAACGCTGAGGTAGGAATCCTCGTAGACCTAGGTAAAATCGCGAACGCACCGGATACATATCAGCCCCCGGGCCCAGCAGTTTGGACCGGTTGAGATGGGGCGGAGGCAACGGTTAAATGATCGGATGAGTTATGCAAAGTTACTTACTTTTTATGTTTGCTCTTCAGCCGCAACCTAATTGTGTCCCATGTTCTAATCCATCTTTGAATTGGCCTGCAACGATCTTTACAGAGGCAGTGACTACACGCTGGTTGTGCAACACGTTCCGAGGAATAGGTTTTAGACAATCTAAAGCAGTATCGCGCACCTCGAAAACCGTATAGACAGACCTTCCAATCACGCTACCCAGCAATGATCTGTGCAAGTCGCTCTAGTCCCTTTTTCCCTCGCAGTATCATAACAACTCTTTTTAGCTCGGCTAATCACACTATCTCCAACAATATGCATCTCATGATCTTCTGCATTTATCAGTCACGAATAACAGTCCTTCCAACCATCCGCTCCCTAACATGCATTCCCTCTCCACCCACCAATCTGAGCACATTTATACTCCTATCTCTAAAACTTGATGACCAAACCCATATCTTTCCTAGTTATACAACGACTGGTTCCGCGAGAGAGGGTGGCGTAGGGGGTGACGTCACGGAGGGGCTTAGGCGCTAGTGGACCTGGGGAAGGTGGGGTGGGGAGGTATAGGCAGCGGTTTTGGGGATGGCATTCATATGAAGATATGGAAGAGCAGATGATACGATACAACCATTTCAAACTGAAGACCAGCTGTTGAAGCTATATGTCTAAGTCATATGGCTTCCATTTACTGTTTGTCGTTCAGCAGCGACTTAGCACTAACATTCCAATAAATGTTACATGAGAACTGCTAGAAATACCTTGCAGCGTGAAGTAATTCGGATTTCGCCATGTTGACATGAAGCTACTATAAGATTATAGCATACTCTGAGATGAGAGGCTGTCAGCGAACCCTAGCCCAGTTGCTCAGGGCGCAAGTCGTCAGGCTGTAGGCAGCCACATGACAGCTGGTTCATCTACAGCCTCTCCCTGAGTAGCCTTGCTGGCCTCGTGTTTACTCGTTCGAACTATCATCGAGATAGCTCTATGGTCAAACAATGCACGATAGAGAACAAATAACCGATTCCCTTTCGCTTGCCGGCTTAACATTGACCGAATCGAATGCCACTACTAACGAGAAGAACTATTGGATTAGGTATTGGACTTACTTTCTAATGGGTAAATATGGCCAATATGCCTCGGTGAACGATTCGAACAACTCATTCGTTGGCTTCGAGATGCAAGAATCGGACTCAAATGTGCTCAAAGAATATTTGCTACGGATACGAGCGAGTCATGCCGAGCTTCAAGACCGAAACTTCCAGCCGAACCTCTGCTCTCGTTGCCGGAAGGTGCGGTGGTCTGTGCTTGCAGAAACAAAGCCGCCTTTCACAGACGGCCATATGCACTACATTGGTACATTCAATGATCCCTTCGAGCGACTTCGAAACTCGATATGTCAATTCTGCCAACTTGTTGCCAAACATTTGCGGCCTTACTACGCTTATGTGTCAATAAGTCTGGTCGATCATACGTTGCTAACTTTCGATGGCAACTAGGAGGAAGGAGCACGTGGAGCAGACTATCCCATTCTGCAAGTGGACCCAGACCACGGAATCAGCACAAAATACCAGATGGTCCTACCTCATATGAACAAGAATGATTTGCTGGCCTACCGTACAGAATCATCCACTATAGATTACAATGTTCTCAAGAAATATCTCTCATTCTGTGAGAGTGAGCATGTTAGCTCTCATAACGCAGAACAAATCCGCCCTTGTACAACGAACGGTGTTATCAAAGTACCCGGGTTTCGGGTCATCGACTGTAAAACACGGAAGATCGGGCCTGCTACCAATCCTTGCAAGTATCTTGCTCTGTCATATGTTTGGGGCGCCGATCGAGTGACGTCCGGCGATGGAGACAGTCCTCAGTATCCCCTCACGATTGAGGACAGTATTACCGTAACTCTCAGCCTGGGGTTCCAGTACCTCTGGGTAGATCGATACGTAAGCTAAATCTTGTTCTGTATAGGTATACCAAAGCTTACTAGAGGTTTTAGTGCATTGATCAACAGGATGCATCGACGAAGATGATCCAGATCAACAACATGGATTTGATTTATGCTGGAGCCCAAGCGACCATTATAGCTGCAGCCGGTGAGGATGCTTATTTCGGGTTGCCTGGAGTCTCTAGGCCTCGGGTATCGCCTAGCTGCAAGCTCGACGGCATTGATTTCGTCGAGATAGAAGATGAAAAGAAAAATCTGGAGGCCATCGCATCGTCCAAATGGGCCCAACGAGGTATGAGATGTTTAATATTCAGCCTCAAAACTCTGGGACGCTGCGGCGTATCGCATAACCTACAAAGCTCCCTATACCATCTCAGTTGTTGCACATACCATTCTCCGCTTAAGTATTTATTAACTCAGGATTTGTAATACCCTAGGTTGGACTTTCCAAGAGGGGTTCCTATCGAAACGTCGACTCATATTCACCGAAAACGAAGTCACCTTCCTGTGCCAGCAGACATTGCGTAATGAAAGGAGTCGGCATATTACTATGTCCGAGGATAGCAATTCTATTCTCAACCGGATCGGGTTATCAAGTGGGCATTACGACGATACCTGGGCCTTGCTAGCACAGTACACAGCAAGAGAATTGAGATTTGACTGGGATATCCTCAATGCGTGTCGCGGGGTCCTTCAAGCATCTTTCCAAAGCCATATATGGGGAATACCTATCGGAGGTCGGTGGTCTATCGATCTTGATTGGAGCTTACACAATCGAGCTGGGTCCGTAAGGCGTGCGGAATTTCCGAGTTGGTCTTGGCTTGGCTGGCAGGGTGGCTTATATCACCGTGAAAACCCCTACCATACGATACGTACTGCCGCCGTCCAAATAAGGGACGGATGGGAGAATTGGAAGCCCATAGAACACTATGCTCGTCAGGTTCACACAGACGCAGTATCCGCCATGTTAGACCAACCTAGGTCCCTGCGCATTACCACTGAACGATTGCCTCTAGTTCTTACTGTTGATGAGCATGATCCCGAAGAACATCCTCCCCTGCGCGCAGCTTTCCCTTCGATCCAGATCGAGAAGTGGAAATGGAGGATAGAGATAAACAATGCTTCGGCTTTGGATGAACTAGAGAACATCCTCCCTCTTGGGTATCGTTATCCTGACAAGAACGCGTGGGTATTTGGTGTCGTGGTACTACTGGTTAGACCATTTCAAGATGTTTTCAAGAGAGTCGGCTTAATCATTATAAGGGACCTTACCTCCGAGCAGTATGATCCGATATCAGAGTCAATCAAACGAGCAGAAAGGACGACGGTTGTTCTTGAGTGAACAAAGTTTTTTGGTGGATGAATTGAAGGATGGAAAGAGAGTATGAACATGTCGTCTTAGTTCAGGCCATGCACGACAAGTATGTAGTGTAGCGAGCAGGCTTTAACACGACGAGTGAGAGCGTAAATGCATCACGTATCAACAGCAAAGCGAAGTAAGGTAACAAAGCACATCACCACTCAACGACCCATCGACGCATCTACAGAACTTGATATCTAGGATGTTACTTCACCAAACTACTCACACCATTCATTAATCACACCTACATTCTAATCCTGATCCCCGTCCCGCCCGTCCGTTCTGTACCCGTCCTCTCACTAACAGCCCTCATACTCGCCCCGCTCACCTCGCTCCCGTCATCACCATCGCCATCTCCATGGAACCCCTGTTCCCCAGTGCCCAAAATGCCCAATCCTAGCGTCCCCACCTTAAACACGCCACCGCACCACTCCCCAAATACATCAGGGTCCCACACCCCATCAGCCGGCCCCTTACCCTTTGCACTCCTCCCGGCCCCGTTCAGGCTCGGCGTATACGCTGTATCGAACCAGTCCTCGTACGTCTGGGTGATGGACTCCAGGACAGCAGCGACGAGCATCTCGCGGGTGCGGTAGTCGGTGATGTATTCTTCGAGCTTGGAGCGGAGGAACGGCGTCTCGTGTTCGATGTTCTTCCTGATCTTCGTCGTGCGGGGTGCTGCCTCGGCGGGCGGGACTTTCATTACCGTCTTGCCATCTTTGGATTTGATGGGTTCGGTGATGCGCGTTACGAATTGTCCCGTGAAGTCGTTGATTGCTTGGCGGAGAACGGTGTCGACTTCTGCCTTAGCATCGAGCATGTTTTCCACGACTTTGGGTATGAGCAGGCCGACAAGCTCACGCGGGTTGAAAAGATTGCCGCGGGAACGTAGTTCCCAGAATGTGTTCGTGATGCTGGAAAAGTCGTACTGGAGATCTGTCTCTGGGGTGACAAATTCGATGTCGAAGGCTACGATTTGTTGTTTTAGGAGGAGCAGGTGAGAGATGAGGAAGAGAGCAGCGTCAGTGGGCGATGCTGACTTGCTTATGAGGGTCGAGGCATGGCGGAGGGACAAAGTGGTACCGTGGACGATGCGGTGGGCAAGGTCGTCAAACACGGAGGACTGGGGGAAAGTCAGAGCTATCGTTTTGGGAGTAGATCATTATCTTACGTGTACAAGCCGATAGATTTTACTGAGCAACCAAATCGCCTTTCTCAGCGTAGGATACCAGTCTTTGAATGCAGCCTCCGTGTTAAAACTGTATTTCGCATCAGAGTCATCTTCTTCAACCACTGTAGGTGTCTTCGGCATCTGGGGAGTGGGCGGAAGATCGGTTTTGGGCGCCTTCTTGCCTGAGAGCACTGGCTGGTTCGACTTGGAGCCTGAAAGAGCTTGCTTTTTATTCTTGAGCGGATAGTCCAGGTCTTCAGGTTTTGGTTTGTAGCGCTCGATATCATCACGAAGGATCGCAAGGGACAAGAACACGAGTCGATCCTGCGCATCGTGCAGTGCCGGCTGCACAAGCGTTTGAAAATTCAGCGTGGGTTCCTCGATAGGTGATTCGTCTTCGTCCTCTTCTTCCATGTACTGTGTCTGGATGAATGTACATAGTTCACACAACTTCAGTATTTGGGTTTCGTGGATTGTTCGTGGACGTAGGTGATCGTACAAGGGCTCACACATGGCCTCTAGGTAGTCGTACATGCCGCGATCCCCCTCAAACCACTCAAGCCAGAGGTCGGACTCATCGGAACAGATCCGACGAATGTAGCTTATGCTACTACGGGCAAATGCAACAAGGTCGTTGGAGGAGCTTGGCGCTTGGGCAATCTCTCCAATCTTCTTGGTGACCATGGGCAGGATCAGACGTCCACGAGTCGCCGAGTAGCTCTGGTACAGCTCGTTCATCAAGCTCTGGTACTCGGCCTCTGCCTCGGGTTCTGCGCCGGCGGGAAGCACGGCTCGCTTTTGAATCTCGAGACCCATATTCTTCAATTCCGGTGCGCCTACACGGAACTTTGCATATAGCAGAGCCGAAGATGTGGTGTCGTTCAACTGCCGGTCTGCTATTCGTCTGGACACGTCTGCAGCGATTTCTCGGAGTGCGTTCGTGAAGTGTACGCGGATGAGCGTCAGGGCGCGAGTAAGGAGTAGCCGGTACCTGGAACGATATGTGGCCGACTCGCGATGCTTGGGATGCGCCTGCATGTACTCCAGACAGCTGTCCAGATTGGCCAACATGTCGGTGAACTCCTTCCCACGTACAATGTTTGCAGCTCCCGGGGCATTGAGCCTCTTGGTCATGGGTTCCAGGTAGAGATAGTAGCGCAGGTTCTGCTCCATGTCCTCTGCGAGCTTCGTGATGCGCTTCTGGTCCTCTATCAGACCCTCGCACTGAGTGCGGAAGGCGGTGGTTTGGGCGTCGACGGCCTGGAAGGATGCTGTGAGGGACGAGAGCGTGCCGAGGGCGGTGGTCGTATCGGTGATGACATTATCGAGATGGACTCGGGTGAGGTGCAGCTGGTCCTGGTAGAGCTTGTACTCTTCGTGGCTGGCATCGAGCAGCTCCTCGTGGATGCCATTGTACCTGAGCCATGAGCGTCTGTGCCTTTGCTGGTCGAAGAGCACTCACCATTGTGCGAAGTCGAGCTCATTTCCGATATTCTCTCGTGACTTCCTGCGCTCCAGCTCCTTCTCCTTCTTCAGATGGGCGCGCACGACGTCGTAGAAGTCGCTGTACGACTTTGCGCGTCTGGCCACGGTAGCGGGCGGGGGGCCATTGAGGGCTTCGGGGTGGTCCTCTACGGTCTCGACGATGGCTTCTACGCGCTCGACGTCAGCGGGGCCCTCCTGCAAGACGAACGATCAATACATGTACACGGCGACGTACCCATGGAACGGATGGTGGGCTTACGCTGGGCTGCTCGAGGCGAGACTCGCGGCGGCGATGCTTGGACTTCTCGACGGGCTTGACGGCCCGCGGGACGAAGGACGAGTACCACGACGCATCATCGTACATTGTGGGCGAGGGAACGACTGGCCGGGGGAGTGAATGGCTGCCCTTGGGTCCGTCACGGCCACGATGGCCAAACTACGGAGCTAGCTCGCGTGGGGTTGCCCGCTCCGAAAGGGCCCACCTGCGCTCGGCCTGCTCCGGATCGGATGCATCGCGGCTTTCCAATGGTGACGTTCTAGACTAGAAAGCTACTCGAGCTATCCCGCGTCCATCCAACCAGCGCCATCCCATTACCTCAGGACTGCCGACTTTCTGGTCTATCTACAATGTCTCTTGTCTAATCCACCCAATCCGTAGCGCAAACACTCCGTCCCAATCGCATACAGATGCAGCACACGATGCTCAGCACAAGATGCCTTTCACGCACCGCACTTCGAACTCCGCATGCCCCGCGCATCAGTAGGCACATCTCTACCAGCAAGCCGAACCAGACGAGGGCCAGAGCGATACCCCACCCCTATGCCCAGCGCCGCCAGCAGCATTTCGTCCGTTCCGTCGTCGCCGTGACTGCTCTCTGGGCCACCGCGACCGCGTGGCAATGGTACAATGGCGATAAGTTCCTCCGGGAGGTGCATGCCGAGGAGCCGCCACAGGAGCAGCAAGAGTTGAACTTTGAGAAACCCCGGCGGAAGGCAACGTCAGAGGAAGACAACAGAACCATCATCAGTTCGCAGCATCTGCAGGTGCAAAAAAGCTGGGAAAATCCTGGAGTGTATGCATGGGGGTCCAACTCAGGCAAGGTGGTGGCGCCCGACTCAAACGAGACCTTCATAAAGACACCGCGGCGAATACCCTTCTTCGATGGAAAGTTGCTGAGGGACATCAAGCTGGACAGATACTTTGGCGCAGCCATTGACGAGCGAGGCGACCTGTTGCAGTGGGGGACCGCTTTCTCCAAGGAAATCTCCCAACCAACACCCACACTGAGGGGAAAGAACCTGGCCTCCCTAAGCATATCGCGGGACCGAATCATTGCGCTTTCGAAGTCTGGGGACGTGTACTCTATCCCCGTTTCGCAACAAGAACAAAAGACTGGTCCGAAGCCAGCGTCCACTTCGTGGATTCCTTTCTGGGGATCATCAAACGATGTTTCCTACCGCCTCCGCACACCACAAAACCTCTCATGGAACGAACGCGTCACACAAATCTCGTCTGGCCTGGAGCACGCATTGATGCTCACCTCCACGGGCCGCGTTTTCTCTCTCGCCTCTGGGTCACAAGACTACCCACGCAAAGGCCAGCTCGGAGTCCCAGGCCTGACATGGGAGACACGGCCAGAGGGTGCTTTCGACCTACCGCATGAGATCACGACCCTCAAAGGCTTTCCTATACAGCACATCGCAACTGGCGACTTTCACAGCCTTGTCAGCGATGCAGCAGGGCGAGCCTTTGGTTTTGGTGATGTAAGTACTATCTATCTTCAGACCAAGTTCAACACTGACCCACGCAGAACTCATCAGGCCAACTCGGCTTCGACTTCAACCCAGAATCCATGTTCATCGACGCACCCTCCCTCCTCCCCACCCAACGCCTCTACGCCGGTACTGCCCAGCAAGCCTCCGTAACCAACGTCTTCGCCGGTGGCAACACGTCCTTCCTCACCATCGAAGCCACCAAGCCCGTCGTCTCCGCAAGCGACTCGACCCGCGTCCAAGCCGACGTCTGGGCCTTTGGCTTCGGCCTCACCGGCCAACTCGGCAACGGCCGCTGGACGCACAATCAACCCACGCCCATCAAGGTCCCGACCTTCTCCGGTCTCTACGAATACGACGAGCCCACCTCGACCGTGATCCCCATCAAACTAGCCTACATGACCATCGGTGCGACGCACGCCGCCGCCGTAATGGACAACGTCGCCTCCGTCGCAGTCCCCTCCTCCTCCCGCTCCTCCTCCTTCTCCAAACTCACCCCCAACGACACAAACTGGGGCCGCGACATCCTCTTCTGGGGAAACAACGAGTTCTACCAGATTGGCACCGGAAAGCGGAATAACGCGCCGACGCCTACGTATATCCAGCCGTTGGATCAAGCGGCGGAGGCGGAGCGCGAGAAGGGTCTAGGCTTCTTCGGCGAGAAGCGAGAGAAGGAGATGCATCGGTTCCAGATCACGCCGAGGCAGAAGGTCAACGTGAAGGGGAGGAAAGTAGAGATGGAGCAGAAAGTTGTTTGCGGGAGGGGGTGCTCGGCGGTGTTTTCGGCATTGTAGGTTGGTAGCGAACAACTAGGATGGACGAGCGCGTGGAAGGCGAGAACTCAATGTGAGCGAGACATCTCGATTTCTTTCGCTTCGTGTATATATTTGGCGTCTGGCATCGCGGCACTACATACCGCACCACATCGCACCACTGTATTTATATCATATCAGGCTGGCTGGCTACTCACCCGCTCAATGCACATAGCGTAAAGATAACTTCAAATTTATATTCAGATTCAAATCAAAAACAGAGTGAAATTCCTAGCCTTATGTCCTTAGACTACCTACCGCCGCAGTACCTGGCAGTGCAGCGAGTTAATCCGCTCAATGCATCTCACTCACCTGTTGCCTTCGTCGCTTCCCTTGCATGGCTTGTATGTACGTCTCCTAGTCCCTGTCCTACGCCATATACTCGATCTCACCCTCGTATACTCTATCTGCTTCTTTCTTCCCTATCTATCCATATAAATAAATAACCACCTATTTACACACCCACCTCATAACACAATTCCCATTCGTCCCGTACAAAGATATAATACACGTGGTGTAGAGGAGGTACGTATACAGTAGTACCCCTGGCCTAGCCTGTCCTATCCTATCCTGTCCTGTATAACGCTATTAAGTACACGTTGATAAACTGTACATGAGATACTTGCTAGCTAGCCATGTAGATTTCCTCGTGTCCAGAGAACGATCGTTAGCGCATTGCACTGCATTACATTGCCTTGCAGACTCTACTTTGCACACTGTGCATAGGCTAGACCAGACGAACCAGGTTACATGCCTACATTCACATTTACATTCACATACACTTATACTGGCCAATTAGAGACGTGCAGCAAGTAAGCAAGCAGTGGCATACAGACAACAAGATACAAAAAGCCGTCGAAATGTCTCAAACACATACATGATACCAACATCCTTCCAGAAGAGGGGGAAACAAGACCAACAATCAAGTGCAGATCGATATATTGCAGGACAGCAGATGTTGAATTGGCAGCTGGCTACATACTATGCGGTTTACCGCGTCTTCTCATCCTCCTCCCTTTACTACTATATTGTAGTAACTGATGTAGCCCCCACCATGCATCCAGGATATCCCAACCCATGCAGCGTACGCTCCCAAAATAATTCGCCATCCATGTTGAACTTTTGCATTTCCATTCATGATACCGTGTTAAACGCCGTTGGCAAAAAGGTCATTTACTCATACAAAAAACTTCCAACTGCGACCGCAAATGCAGTCGTTTAAATGGGAAGCGGGAAAGTAACAGCCCAAGCAGCAATCTCCTTCTTGAGGCTGTTGATGTCGTCGACGTTGCCGCTGGCGACCTTCGCCTTGAAGTCCTTGAGCTTGTTGGCCTCCTTGGGGAGCTCACTCTGGATCTTCTGCGTAAGCTTGATGACGGTGTCAACGTAGGTGGCGATGCGCTTGAAGTCCTCCTCGCCAAGACCGCGAGAAGTCATGGCCGGCGCGCCGATGCGGATACCCATGGGCGTGAGCGCAGACTGGTCTCCGGGCGTCGTGTTCTTGTTGCACGTGATGTTGACCTGCTCGAGAACGGCCTCAACGCGCGCACCGTCGAGCTTAAGCGGCTTCAGGTCGAGGAGAACCATGTGGTTGTCGGTTCCGCCAGTGACGAGCGTGTAACCGAGCTCCTTGAAGGCGACCTCGAGTGCCTTGGCGTTCTTGATGACCTGCTGCTGGTAGGCCTTGAAGTCGTCGGACTGGGCCTGCTTGAGAGCCACGGCAAGAGCGGTGATAGTGTGGTTGTGGGGTCCACCCTGGTGGCCGGGGAAGACAGAGAAGTTGATGGGGCCCTCGAGGTCGTAGAGGATCTCCTTTCCGGTCTTCGCGTCGGTCTTGCGCACGCCCTTGCGGAAGAAGATCATGGCGCCACGGGGACCACGGAGAGACTTGTGGGTGGTGGTAGTTACAATGTCGCAGTAGGGGAAGGGAGACTTGTTGACGCCAGCGGCAATCAGACCGGAGATATGTGCCATGTCCATGAGGAGGTAGGCGCCGACCTTGTCGGCGATTTCACGCATGCGGGCATAGTCGATCTCGCGGCAGTAGGCGGAGGTTCCGGCCACGAGGACCTTGGGGCGGTACATAAGAGCATTCTGCTCGAGCTGATCGTAGTCGATGAGACCGGTCTTAAGATCGACGCGGTAAGGGAAAGTCTCGAAGTAGGTGGAGACAGCAGAGATCCTATACATAGTCAGCACGGTGCTTACGGATAATCAAGAGGGCACTGCTTACTTCCTCTGCGGGGTCTGGTAGCCGTGGGACAAATGTCCACCGTGAGGCAGGTCCAAGCCCATAAGCCTGTCGTGAGGCCTCATGATGGCCTGATATGCCTGCAAGTTGGCTGGGGAACCGCTCAAGCACTGGACGTTAACACCCCACTTCTCAGAGTCCAGACCGAAAGCCTCGAGAGCGCGCTTCTGGCAGAGCAGCTCGATCTCGTCGATGTGCTGGTTGCCACCGTAGTAGCGGGCACCGGGGTATCCCTCGGAGTACTTGTTGGACATGGCCGAGCCAAGAGCATCGAAGACGGCGCGGGACGTGACATTCTCGGAGGCAATGAGGAGGATGGACTCGCGTTGACGCTGGAACTCTTTTTTCTACGCCAATTAGGGTCTGCTGGAACAAGCAACGACTGGTCGTCGTACCATGATCTCGTCGACCTGGGGATCCAGCTCCACCAAGTTCTTGTGCATCAACTATCGTGAGTCAGTAACTGCTATGCTCAGCGGGAATTGTGCGGGGTACATACGTCCTTGTGGGACTCTGACAGCGCGTAGGTAGACATGGCGATGGAATGGATGTGCAACGAAAGAAAAAAGGGTATCAATCGGACGGCGAGAGCTGGAGAGAAAAAAAGTAGCTGCGCGTTCCGACGGCGGGATTTACTATTTGAACCCTATGCACCAAGGCCAGACCAACGGTGACTTTTTTGCGAGGGGCACCCGCGTTAGGCGGAATGTGGCCTGGCGCTCCCCGATCGGCCCGGTCTTGGCGCCTTCACATGACCGGGGCTCCGATACAGCAGGTCCGCCCTCGACGCAGACGCAGCATGCAAGATGCAATCCCGTCTGGCATTTCTGCACAGCGGCAAAATGCCCGCTGATGGCTTTGTATCCGAGGAGGTGCTCCGGAGCATTTACACTCATACAGGCGCCGAATCCTCCGCCCGTCACTACCCGAGCAGATGCGCTCCTGCCCCGCATTGGGAAGGCTCACCCATCGCTCTCACGTATTAGTTTCACACCAACACAATCTAGAGGTCGATTCGGGGAATTGACTTTTTTCAGTCTTCATTCATTCATTCTACATAAATACAGTTCAGTTGCGTCCTCCCAAACTATTCAGTTCTCGTCGTCCATCAATTGCTTTCCAATGCCCAATGTACACCAACGCCGGGAATGCCAAAAAGTGTCGCCTAAGCAGCAAGCTGCTGTCGCGCCGCGAAAGGGGTATGTATAACTGGCTTGAATCGAAACGTCCAATGCACCTAACGCTCGGCGCTGAATATCCACAATGCCTCAACTCTACAGCCCTCGTATCGTATTATCCTCCAAAATGTAGATGCGCAAATGTGAATGCAAGCGCTTAGTCGTTGTCGGTCAGGCGGTCCAGCACGATGATGCTCAGTATCATGACCAGTAACCCAATGGTTACGATAATCAGTAATACGAAGCCGAACCAGCCGAGCACCATGGCGCTTGTTCCGACGCCTGCTTTCACACTGCCGTTTCCTAGGTCTTGCGCTATTGTTGCCGCTGCGACGGACGCGGTATGCTGCCAGAGGACGGATACGAGGACGAAGATTGATGCGATGAAGATCAGGGCAAGTGCCACTTGGGACACCGGTCTCGAGGGAAAGGGCTTGATGTCGACCTCGGAGCCGGTTTCTCTGTCGCGTTCTTCATGCCAGCCTGGGAACGTCGCGAGCAGGACGAAGCAGAAGAAGGCGAGGATGATGGCGACGATCAGTAGGTAGGGGAAGACGACGGCGTCCTTGAACGTGGATGCGACCCAGACAAGATTGAGAGGGTCCTGGTCCACCGACACACCCTGCACCAGCGCTGTCGCGTTGTTGGAGCAGATGTAGTCGCCGCCATCCTTGTTGATGCAGATGCCAAAGTAGCCGACGCGTACAGCGAGCTGCGCATTACCGACAATGTTGGCAATGGCTGCAGTGACTCCGGGGTCGACTTGCTCGGTTGAGTAGCTGGGTGTGTATTTTTCGTACCACATGGAGATGAGGAAGATGCCCGGTATCAGTGGGGAGGTGGAAGAACATCCTGCTAGTAGTAATGCTGGGGATCGTCAGCCGGTGCGCGTGCGTCGCATGGTGCCTTTGTACTCACAAAGTAGTATTATAGCGATTGCTATCAAGATCATAAGCACGTGGTGGTAGCCCAGGAACGGTATCAACCCTGACAATGTTAGCGGGAACTACTCGTGCAAAGGAGAGTCAAACCAAACGCACGTTGCATGCTAACTGCGAACCGCATGTTCGCCATGATGTGCTAATGTTCTTCTGTCTCGTCTGCTCTGGAATGCGATCCGATCCCCTGCGCCCGCAAAGGGCCGGAGCGCGCGTGCGACGGAATGCAGTCAGTATCTGCGTAGGTGTGTCTGCAAGCGAGCGAGCGAGCTGTCTCGGTCCTAGGAATGTAGTCGGTCGCGGTATGCAGGAAACGTGGGTCTCGCGATAGCGTGCGGGTGGTGGGTAGCTCTTGGAGCTCCGCCGGAATCTCAACTGCGACCAACGACTGTCAGAACGCCTCCTGTCGCAGAGGGAAAAATGGGGGAGGGTAGGAGAGAGTGTTTAGCTTAGGATGAGGCCTTGGTCCCTTTGTTCCAGCCGAATACTTTTGCTGCGTGAAAATGGTGAGGTTGGGATGCATCGTGTGGCTGGGCGAGGTACCAGCCCCCTCGAATACACAAACACGCGGCGCCCGGGGCAACCGCCGGCGCGGAACGTCATCGCTCCCAGCCTCGCCCTCCGGCCAATCACGCCGCCCAGTGCATTAACTCGGGCATTTAATTCCTGGGATCCGCGTGTAGTCGCGCATCGGTTCCTGCAGAGCCGCGAGCTTAGAACAGGAGCGGAGGTCCTTTAGTCGAGCTTGCAATCTCCCCCAGCCTCTTCTTTCTGCACTGCAACGTGGCATAGCGATCGCGAGACGAGTCTAATATCAGCATGGCCAGACCGCCGCTTGTTCAGATACCGTCGCTCAAGGCAGCCTTCGATTGCTCAGGCTGTGCCGTAGGCTGTTTGTTGCTCTACTACGCATAAATGGCTTCATACCATCTGTTGGCTTGGACAGCGTCTCGCTCAGCTTCGTTTTGGCTTGAGAATTTCCCTTAGAAAGACATCAAAATGGTCACGATCCGAAGTAGCAAACAATCTGACTGTAATGTCCCTTCTCTCACTTCATGCATGATTCGATGGTACAGTCGTTGTGGGGCATTAGACGGCGACAAACACGCACTGCGACTGTCCGTGGTTGTCGAATATTGATCCGGGAGTTTACGGATACGGGAATTGTCACAATCGTTCCTCTCCAGCATAAGGCGCGGTTTCTACGGGTCTGATGTACAGTAAGTCTCGCCTTGGATTGGGCGGCCACGTGACTCTTCCCGTGGAACATAGTTTCGCTTCTGGGACAAGGAGCTACGAGTATGGATTGCCAGAACCACGAGCTCGTTTAGGTAACACTGTCTGCTCTACAAAGGATATACAAAGTTTCTCTGTCTACCAAAGCAGGGACTGCTAGTAGTCGATGGACTAGACTACCCCCTCGTGTCGCACCCCGCCCCTAATCCAACCTTCAGCACCCGCTAGAGCACACTACGACGGGCGAACTCACACACCACCGAGCCTTACAACGTGGTCATTCGGCCCATTCCGCTGTCACATTGTGCATCCTGTATGCTGTTCGCGATCGACGAAATACCATACAGGATCTCGATGGGCAAACACGTCACGATCAGCTGCACGCACAGCTGCGGTCAGCCAGGCACCGGCAGTTGCATGCAAAAGACCGCAATCCAGAATCTGCACTACGTAGGATCGAATTGCCTTCAATTTCACATGGCCGAACCCTGATTTCCCATAGCGAGCTTGACCGCATTCGGTGATGGTGTATACGTCGCTCCGTAACGGTATGACGTCGTTCCTCTACCCTCAAATAATCAAGTAAATGGCGAATGTAAGCTCTCGCACAAAACCAATGAGATGTATAACGAAGATCCGCAATCGAGATCCCAAGTATCTACGCTATCATCGCAGCCACTCTCGCGCCAGCTGTGACGTATCTTGATCGTAACTTCTATTGTCATGCGGTCGTTCCCAGACATCTGTTTGTTTCGACCATGCCAAAACTCTGGAGCTCACTGGATGCAGCAAGCATCGTGCGATGACGTATCTTCCTATCAAGCATCCCGGCCTGGAAGCCCGAGACGTACTTAAAAGCTCCCTCCTCCCACCTCTCTAGCTTCAAACACACCTACAACAAAGCCTATCTTCAAACCAATCCAATCCAGCCATCATGTCTGACCTCCCCCGCAAGGATTTGTCCACCAAGGCGCACGAGCAAATCGTCCCCGACGCCTCCAAGTCCACCCAGGAGAAGCTCAAGGAGACCGTAACCGACACCGGTGACAAGGTCGCCCGGTACGTCTTCACCACTTTCACACAACCTGTTTTACATCTGTACTAATAAACATGCAGTGGCACTCAGCCCGACGATCAGAAGTCTTTCGGTCAGGAAGCTGCCGACAAGGTCTCCCGCACCCACGACCGCGAGGCTCACGGCTCCTCCGGAGGATCTATCCTCGACAAGACGAAGAACGCTCTTGGCCTCGACAAGCACTAGATGCTATGACCTGCATATGATGATATGATGCTCGATGAGCGGGGGAGGAAGTTGAACCTGTTATACGATGTATGATACCAAGCCTGTTGGCTAGCTGGAAACAGTAATGAAATAATCACCCCGTACTTGATCTTGTGTGCTGTGTTGAACGTGTATGTGCTGTGCCTAACGTACCTGTGCAGTAACGAAAGTACGCTGTGCTGTGTCGCCTCGGGTCCAGATATTTGAATCATGAGTGTGAAAGGTCAGCTCAAAACTACGTTAATCTTGGGACAATGTAGGACCAAACCAAAGTTCTGAGACTGCAGCATCCCTCCCAAACGATTTCAACGCACTCCCATTGCAACTGAGTTTTAGCTTTAAATTTACCTACTTAAGCAAGTAAGTTCGCAGCATCAGAATGAGCTCAACAACTCGTAAACCTACTGTTCTTTCTTTTTCTTTTTTTTCGTATGCAACGGGGTGCTAAAGAATCTTTCCTCATCAAAACAACAGATTTATACCTCCGCGTTGATACTTGGCAAACCTTATTATAGATTTCTAGTCCATCCGTGAAGCGCATGCGCATTGTACGCGTATTGTGTGCTGCCCCATTTGTACATTGCTTAAGCTTTTTGCCGTAATACATTTCGGCATCGGCCCCCAATCTGCTACCGGAACCGCACATCCGCACAGCGCTAGCAACGTTTAGAGTTGGGGCCAGACAACGTTCTTAAATACTGTAAAGCACCACCCCGAGTAGCATTT
Organism: Paracamarosporium sp. OC-R06-R3; assembly: GCA_019828545.1. Taxonomy (NCBI): domain Eukaryota; kingdom Fungi; phylum Ascomycota; class Dothideomycetes; order Pleosporales; family Didymosphaeriaceae; genus Paracamarosporium; species Paracamarosporium sp. OC-R06-R3. The sequence goes on from JACVRA010000158.1 coordinate 118,485, forward strand.
CCAATACTGGGCTCCGACCCAGTATTGCACACAATCCAACTGCCATACATTTGAAGTGGGGTTGTATGACACCCAACACGTCCAACAATGGCAGAACTCCCGGGCCCAGACGTTGAGCGTATCAAGGAAGAGTTAGACAAAGATACTAGAGACATAGCAGCTCTATGGAACGATGCATTACGAAACTACAAAGGCATTGTTGGCGTGGGCCTCACGCCAACGTACACCAGCGTGGACGACATGATCAAGGCCGGGACAGAACAGATGAATGCCTTTCATAAATTCCGCCACAATGAAAAGAAAATTGACAAGCTGCGCAGCTTGTTCATGTCGAACTTGGAATACATTGAACAGGGTGCGCAGCAGATTATCTCCGCCGCAACGCCGGCATTTCCTCCTGCAGCAGCGATCGGGACGGCGCTCACTTATATGCTTTCTGTAAGTGCGTTGGAAATTACGTTTTCGATGCGATAACAATGTTGATGTGAGGATAGGCTTGCAAGCAGGTCTCAGCCGATTATGATGTGGTGACGGCGTTCTTTGAAGACATGAATGCGTTCCTACAACGCATCACAATTCTCGAATCAAGATTACCGAGTTATCCAGCGTATCGCAATTGCTTGATGGATGTATTCACCTCTGTTTTGGAGATGTGTGGATTTGCAACGAAGTACATCCAGCTTCGACGCTTCAAGAAATGGATTTTGAGCATGATTCGTGGCGAAGATAGCGAGCTCGCAGGAGCCCGCCAAAAGATGGACACCAGGTTGTCCCGCTTGCAAACCGCTACCGAATATGCCATCCTCGGCAACACAGAGAAATTGCAAACGATGAGCGCGGAATTGAAGCAGAACGAAGAGATGCAGACTCAAATGCTTGAAGCACAGAGCAAGATGCTTACAACAGTGATCGAAGGCCAGGAAAACGTGCGGAGTGACTTGGAGGACATTCGTAAGCTGCTAACTGTATTCCAAGAGCAACGGCAGGAGGACTCACCTAGCGGGAGGCAGAAAAGCGCAATGGGAAAACCGCCGACCTCGACCAGAGTTAGAGTATGCTTCTACGACGAAATTGACCCTGTACATGAGTATCAAAATCTCAAGGACTCTCTTATTCCAGAAATGTCGACATGGATCTTCGAAGAGGAAGCGTGGACTACTTGGCTGCAGCAGCGCGAGGGAGAAAAAACCTCAAAATTGCTCTACATCGCGGGTCCGCCGGGCGCTGGCAAAAGCCACCTAGCACTCACAGCTTATGACCGGCTAGCGCAACTTGCAGAACAAGAACCTAACCGTAACACTTGCGTTGTGAACTTTTACTTTCGAGAGATCAGAGACGAAACAATGTGTTTCTATCGCGCTATCAACTGGATTGTCATCCAAATGGCCGAACGCAGTGACGTCCTATGTGAGAAGATCAATGCCGAGCTCTCTCGCGAAGATCTCGCCATAGACGTGAATGATTGGGAGGACATCTGGAACAAGATCGTAGCGCCACTTTTTGACAAGTCCTCACCAACTCGGTTACAGATCGTTCTCGATGGCTTGGACGAGTTAGCACCCGATGATATACAGCGTCCTGCCGCATACCAGTTTTTGAAGACGGTTGCTGAATCGGATCTGAATATCAGTGTGTTGTGTACAACCCGCTCTACATCTTCGGCAAGTACGTTCGTCGAGGATATGGACGAACTCGGGAGTCATGGCATTTTGGTCACGAAAGAGAAGCAACTGCCGGATTACAAGACGTTAATCTGGCATCACCTAGATAACGATCCGGGGCTAAAGAAGCTGAGTCAATATATGAGGCAGAGGATATCTAGTACCCTAGAAGAGAAGGCCGATTGCCTACTCTATGTGAAACACATACTCAGGAGATTCAACCACTTGAGCCGTGAGCCTCTAATCCTTCGACATTTGGAACAGGAGATGCCGGACAACCTTGAAGAATTGTACGACATTATCTTATCCGACCTATCGCGCAAAACGAACGGCGAACAACGGCAAGCATTGAAAAATCTATTCACATGGCTGGCATATGCTTTACGTCCCATTACTCTTTCAGAGGCCATCGCTGTGGTAAAACTCCTGCCTGGAGACCTAGATCTGGAAGAGGAGCTGCAAGGACAGCAGCTTGGCCGCTTCCTTCGGATCGCCGACCGCGTGGAAGAGGTCAATATATTCTCACCCTCATCGGACGTGAACCTTGAAAACCTACAAGAGCATGAAAGCCGCCACGAAGGCGCTTCTGACGACTGGAATTTACCGCTGAAATTCCAAGAACGGTCTATGCGCGACTACTTCCGGGCCGCCGAATCTAACGAGAGTTCCTCCAGCTTACGCACCCCTGGCTTCGAGGCCCATCGGCAGATCTTTGTTACACTTGCCAACATTCTTTGCAGTAAGTATGACGCAGATGTCAGCGAGAAGCTACGCAATTTTGCGGCAAGCTCCTGGCTTTTACATCTTGGCTGGGTGTCGTGGTACGATGAGCTAGGAAGCCCAACGGAAGAGCAGAGCATCGAGCTTCTCGATGCCATAGGTGCGGTTTTCAACAATGAGGGCGGCATGGCAACCGTCATTGAGACATATGACCTCTATTATGAGAATCTTGGTGTGACTTCCCTGGACCTCACAATTAACTCCTTTGTAGCCATGGCGAGCAAAGTAGGAGAATGGAAACTAAAAGAAAGCACAAGCGCCTGGATAAAAGATGTGTCGACCAACTGGGAGAAAACATTCGTCAACCTGGCGAAAGCTCATGTCCAGAATTGGTTTGCAGCTACGGAGCTGAAATCAGTTCTGCAGTCTTACAAAATTGCACGAAGTGCTTTGGGCCAGGTGGGTGCCTTGTACTCCATATCGAGAGTGAATTTACGCTCGAGCTCTGGAACGCTAGATGCTGACGAGGAACTAGACTGAAATGAAGTACGTCCTGAGCGAGTTCAACTCCCGCAAAGACTACGATGGAGAGGGCCTGGACTACCACGAAATCCTAGCCGTTGCTGAGGCTTTCCCCGATATTCTAAACAAAAACTCGATTTACGCAGTAGCCCTATTGCTGTACCGTTCTGGGGGCTATCCTATGGCCCTCCCTTGTGCCGAGCAAGTGCTCGAGGCTGCCTCATCCGATCTAATCAAAAAATTCCAAGCCGCGGACCTCCTCGCCAATATCCAACTAGGGCTTTGTAATATCGAAGCTGCCTCCAAGACTATCGAGTCCGTTCTTTCAGATACGAAAGACATACCTCCAGCTCTAGTCCGCCGGTCGCTTGTCACTCGAGCCAAAATCCAATCTGACCCAATGGCGGTCGACGCACCTATGGCAAGCTATCAAGCGGCACGACTCGCACAGCCAGATACACCTATGCTTGGCGCCGACCTCCAGGACCAACTTGGCCATCTGTTTCTCTGGCGACATCATTCCCCTGCGACTATTGTCGATGTAGTAAAAACTTGGACACCGCTTGAACGCCTCGCTTGGGCAACATGGAAGTACGACATTAATGGTGGCCAGCACAGATCTTTCTATCGTGTATGCGGACGTGCGAACGAAACTGACTATATGGTTACCGTTTATAAAGAGATAATAGGACTTCTTGATGCCGTGGACGCGGGCGCACCCATGCGACTAGAACTAGCAGTTGCGCAGTGGAAAGTCCGCGGAGATTTGGCCGCTGCAAAGGAGCTTCTTGACGAGATTCTTGAAACCGAGTCAGACGGATCAAGCTTCCGGTTCACCAGGCAGGATCCTGGCTGGACCCTGATGCACACCGTCGACACCCTTAGCGACCTTCTATACGAACAGTTTCGGACGACCGCGGACCCGAAACGCAAAGCCGAGATCCTTGGAGAGATGAAGACGGTCATGAACAGACCGTTAGCTCGATCGATATCGTCTTGGAAGTCGATGGTAAATAGTTATCGCTTGGTGTTGGCTCGCATGGTCAAGAAATCGGGGCCCATGACCGACTACCAAGAACTTCTTCAAGTGATCTTCGATGTTTGTTATGCTTCCTTGACGGATAACGTTGCGTGGAATGATTCGGATAACCTGCGTTACTTAGCTACGGTGCTCTCAATCATGGGCGGCTTCGAGAAAGAGGCAAGGATCTTGATCTCGGCGATTTTTCCTGTCACTGAACAGGCTGGAGATGACACAAAGGAGGAAGCGAAAGACACAGAGGAAGCAAAAGATACAGAGGAAGATTCCAAGGAAAGCAACCAGGTGCAAGACAAGTCAAACGGCGAGGAGGATAACGGAGACAATAAGGACGATGCACAGAGCAACAGCGACAACAACACCAAAGACGACACAGCTCGCAGCGTCTCCAGCACAGACGACGTGCTGACCCTAGAAGTAGGCGACTCCTTCCTCTTCTGCAACGGCGGTTGCTTGGCCCCCATGGAATGGCGCACATGGGTAGACTACTGCCCAGCATATTTCTGCACCATCTGCACCAACATGACGCTCTGTGAGCCATGCTACTTCAGGCGCCAAGAATGCAACACAGGCGTTGAGTCGGTGAAAGACGTAATCGGCGCAGAATATTGCGGCACTAACCATCGATATCTGAAGGGCCCGATTGAAGGTTGGCGTGGGGTGAAGAATGGGATGATTTTGATTGAGGGCGAGGAGCCGGTGTCGTTTAGAGCGTGGCTGAGAGAGTTGAAGGAGGTGAAGTGGAAGAAGGCTTGGGAGGAGTTTTGGTTGAAAGAAGATTAGAGTCGTCGCATGTTGTGCTCGGTAGTATTGTCGACCGAAAAAGGATATTCTCGAGTATTTTACAATGTTATCTAGGTCACATAGCAAAGCATGAAAGATATAAAATTTGATTACCATGTCTTGCACAAAATATGTTGAAGCCCAATTATCGATCTACGAACGAGCTCGTCTTGATTGACTATCCAGCCTGAGTGGCCTCAGCGCTGTGACCGAATAGTAAAAAAACGAGCTCCTTCGTATGCAGCGCCGAACGCAATGGCCTGGTCGTCCAGAAGATCGGTTCCCATCAATGCAAATCGTGCAAGATCGCTCCTTCTCGCAAACAAACAAAAAGAACCCAGACGAGACAGCTCATATACAAGTATGATAAAAAGAAAAGAATAATAGTAGTAAAATGCGATGCTCTGCACCATGATAGGTGCTGCGGTAGCCAAAAGAGAAAGATGGAAAACTGCAAAAAAGAAAGTGGTTACGACATTGACAAGATTCGAACTTGCGAGGCCGAAGCCATTAGATGACTGAATTGGATAATTCAAGTCTAACCCATTAACCACTCTGGCACAATGTCTGCGGTCATTTCGCTTATCGGATGGAAAGTTGAGCGGTCAAAATGTACATATAGCATTGTGATGAGATGGTAGCTTGGTCAAGCGACCATGGAGTTCTGCGAGTCGGCCAGGGCGGGGTGTTGAGGCGAGAGCGTAGCGAAAAGAGAATAGTGGGTCGCCACTCTCTTGTAGCGGGCTCAAGCTTGAGCTTGAACACGGCTTGGCGCTTGCCAACCGTGTAAGCAGAAACGTTGCAGTGAAGATGACAAGTAGATGCAGTGAGTATGATTATACGCTACAAGGTCGCACGAATAAGCTCACCATCTGTCTCCGTTGGTTGGATTATATTTCAAGTGGGGCTACAGCGCCGCCTTCCCCGTCCCACTCCCACTCAACGCCCATTTCCCATCCTCACTCTGCACGACTTTCTCCTCGCCCTCTAGCTTTCGTAGTATCTGTAGTACGCCAGCCTCAGCAGGCTTCCATAGATTCTCAGGGTAATCCTTATAGATAACCTTCACGATATCCATAGACGACCATCCCCCGTCGCGCTCTTCCCTAAGCACATCCAGCACCTGCTTCTCGCGCTGCTTGCGGTGCGAAATATACTCCTTGATCTTGGCGGGCCCGTCTGAGATGACGGGGCCATGGCCCGGGTATGCGCGGCCTGCAAATTGCGTGGCCATGCCTGAGAGGCTCTTCATGTAGGCTGCGAGGTCCTCGAAGACGGCTGTGCCTTGTCCGAGGACGTTGTCCCCTGTGAACATAGTGTCTTCCTCCTCAAGTATGAATGCCATGTGGTCTTTTGCATGCCCCGGGCAGAAGTAGGCGCGCAGCGTTGCGCCCTCGGTCGTGAACTTCTGCCCATCGGATATGTCGTGCCAGCCTTCGTTCGGTTCGCGCTTGTGGACTGCGGTACTGGACGAGTGAGCGAGCAGATCTGGCACACCATCGGTATGATCGTGATGCCAGTGTGTTATAAGTGCTTTATCAATGGTGATGTTCTCATCTTCGAGCACTGTTTTGAGGCTCTGTATCCATTCTGGCATGCCCGCACCCGTGTCGATGAGCAGGCGTTTTGGGCCGGTACCGATGATGTACGTGTTCGTGCCTAGATATCTCAGACGCAGACATGGCAATGAAGTGCTAGCGCACCTTGCAGCGTGAACTGGCGGCGTGTCAGATAAGAGCCCACGGGTGAAAGCATGTGCATACGCGACAAGACGTACCTTGTTCGGATTCCCACCCAGCACGCGTATGACGCGGCTGCTCAGCTTCTCGACCGTCGGAAGCTCGACCAGAGGCTCAACCATTGTGGAATACAGTCGGTGAAGCGGGGAGTGAGCACGCAATCTACATGGCAGCAGACGCATGGTTGCTTACTGCGGGAGGCCGCCAGGCCGAGGTTCCGGAGTTTACGACATTCCTTATCGATAAGACCGAGGGGCAGCTTGTGTGAGTGAACTATCACTTTTCGGGCACCCCGCTTCGAGCAATCACAAAGTCGATATGGCGTCGCTAGAGGACGCCGATGGGCCAATGTAAGCTTCATTTTGAGAAATAGACGTTGGGTTAGACTAAGCAGCGAAGACAGCTCTCAGCCGGGGCACTCGATGCGCTGAAAGAATTTTATGGCGAGCGCGACGCAAGGCAGAAGCAGTTCGAGGACTTGAAAGCGCAGGCCGAAGATGACTTTGAGGGGAAGCTGAGCATGGATGCATTCACCGAAGATTGGAATGCGAGCCAGTTCTGGGTACTTGCCACATTCACAACGACCAACCCTACATATACTCATACCAACACAGTACAGCGACGAGACCGCCTCTATACTCGCCCGGCACCTCCTCGACGGCGCCACAGATGCAACAAAGATCGCAGTCGTCTCAGCGCCAAGCACCTTCATCCAGCTTAAGAATCTACTCGTACTGTACCATCCGTCTGTCGCTTTGATCTTAACTCCTAACATGCGACCCAGGCCTCCGGAGAATACACTTGCAAGCCCCAACTAACTCTCCTCGAATACGACACACGCTTCAATGTCTTCAAAGAATTCGTCCCCTACGATTTCGAGCAGCCCATAAAGTTACCTGTCGAGCTAAAAGGCGCCTTCGACCGCATAATATGCGACCCACCATTTTTGAGCCAGGACTGCCAAACGAAAGGTATGGCATCGGCGAACCAATCAACTGCCCTCCCCTTACCCTGACACTGAGATTCGATTAACGATGATGATGCTGATGGCAGTAGCTGCCCTGACCGTCCGCTGGCTAGCGAAGTCCTGGGACGATAAGTCGTTGAGATTAATCGTCTGCACGGGAGAGCGCATGGAAACGTTGATACAGAAACTGTATTCCAAGGTTGGGACAAGAACGACGACGTTCGAGGTTAGGCATGCAAAGGGGTTGAGCAATGAGTTTAGGTGCTATGCTAATTTCGAGTGTGTGGATTGGACGTGGGTCGAAAAAAAGTAGCGATTCTTGGTAAATGTAGGTGACGGTATAGTGGGAATTTGTTGAAGTGAGAGTGCTACTAGGAGATGCCCGCTTCTATTTTTGCTTTTCAAGCGTAGGGCTCGAGACGAACAGTCTCGATGAGAAATTAACAAAAGAGTCCCACACAGCATATATTCCGCTTAGTCTCTACATGGGACTTGACCCAGAGAGACATGACTTCAACATATCAATGTGTACACGCGTTCTACCCGTACTCTGTTTCCCTCCGCTTCTACACGATACTTTTATATTCTACCCATAAGGTTGGGGAGCGCGCTCTAATTCTCTCCTTCAGCGCACCTTGACCTTTGAAACAACCAACACCTTGGTCGACGTTCTATATTTCCAACCATCATTGACTTGGGCACCGGAAACATTTGAGGCTCCCGCTCACTGGAAACGACTTCTGAAGGGAACGTGTAATCTAATCTCGGCGTAGGCGCTGGAGACTCTCTGCTTTTGTACATAACCTCGCGGCCAAGTAGATGGCCTCGGTTTCCGAAGAATGTGTGTGAGGGATCCAAGCATATCATTCGATACCAACTCTTCTCCTCTGGATCAGTCCTATTTCGATCGATGTTTTTGAGGCAGTGGAGCGTCGCACAGGGTGGTGTCTCGCAGCAGAGCTTCGTCTTTCGGGTTTCGGCTGGAGCGTTTTCAAGTACATCCACGATTTTCATCACGTTACTCTCAACTTATATCATCTTCCCATGCTCATACGCAGGATGCGGCAGCGGATCCGAGATGCCGTAGTTGCCATAAAAATCAATCATGCTCTTCCTCCTACTCCGCATTGCCTCTTCGAGATCCTGCGACACGAAAATCTCCATGCCACCACTCTGCTCGGTGCCCTTGTCTTCGGACGAAAGCTTATACCCGACGCCGGCTGAAGGGTTAGGCGACGTGACGGTCGACTTGTTGGTGCGCAGGATGCGCAGCCAGCGCGATTCCGCATGCCGCTTAAACACGTCTTCAAGGTCGAAAAGGTCCTGCATCGAGAGCATGTAGTGTTTGCCTGAGCGCAGCTTCCAGAAGAAAAGCACGGTGAGTTCAATGTTTTCCACGGCTTCCAGCGACGTTAGAAGCGTATCCATGGTTTTCATCAAATCCTTAGCAATCCTAATCTGGTCCTCAATCCGGTCATTCTTGGAAAGCACGGTGTAGTTCCACTCAACGTAGAAGCGGACGTGGGTGACGAATTTCAACATTGGCAGTTGCAGGATATGCGGCGAATATTCGAAATGACCATTATTTATACGCGAATTGCGCAACTCAGCATGGAGCGTGAGTTTGCTGCGGCGGAAATAACTCTGCAAGATCTCGTTCCGCAATTGGCGATTGATCATTTGCATATCCGGATGTAACCTGTAGTTCTTTGGCACGCCATAGCCATAGCCGAAGATATCGTGGCGCCAGGGCTCGTGCACCATGTCTGCTCCCCACAGACAGGTGTGCAGCTCGGGGCGGTGACCATTGGTCGTTTGCGGTAGCGCAAAGTCGTATATCCGATCTCGTAGTTCCCTAGGTAGAGCCAGTAGGTTTGAACTCAGCTCCCTGGGGTTCAAATCCAGTAACATTTCCAATTCGCGGAGGAGCATGCTTTGTCGTTGCACCGAAAAATCCTCACTGCCATTGGACATGATAGAAAGTTTCTTTTCGTCCATGGCGACGGATTTGAGGTCGTGCAATGTCGTCTGTTTGAAAGCGATGCCAAGTAAATTAATCGTTATCAGAGCGTGATATTAGTGGGATTCGACTCAAGGGGTGGTAGGCCCTATAGGTGACGTGGAAGAAGTATCCCGGCGGTGCGGAACCTGCCCGCGAGCGAAGGGGGATTTTGACGGTGTCGTGGAGCTCCAAAAGGCGGCACATGAGCAAGCGAGTCATTGGTGGACGCTTCGGCGGTTCGCCGCAGGGGGGTCGATCCGACTGTTGGTTCCATCGATCGTCACGTGCAAAACGGAGCGGCCCGTGCTTGAGTTTCGGTAGAGTTTTATGCTTGGCCATGCGACGGCTTCAGCCCCGCCCTGCTCGATGGCACCTGAACCCTCAAACAGCTCTCGAGACATGGTCGTTTGCAGATATTTAGTCGAGCCTGTGCGCCTCGACAATGCGACAAGCGGTGCGTCCTGATAAATCCCGCAGGATTGGACGGCAGGCTAGTAGCCCCCACCCCACATCTACAGCGCAGTGGATCTTCGCGATGAATACTGTCGTCGTGGATGTCGTGGATGTCTATATTAATGTCTTGCGTTATATTGCATGTCTTCCTCGCATGGAAAGGGCGTGGTTGTAAAACTAGTAGGATGATCAGTACATTACAAACCGCTTTTGAGTCACATAAAGCTTACAGTCAAATACGTGCCTTTGCCTTTGCCTACTCTAAACAATCTTCCAAAAAGCAAATTTAATGATACCACAGCTTCCGAGCTTTCTAAAGGTTACCCTTCGTTTGATATAATAATGAGTACGGAATCGAACTCCCCTCTACCCTTGGATACTTGGCTGGCAACCATTACATCCGCCTCTGAGCGTGTAGTACGGACATTGATTAAATCCAAAACGAATGTGGAAGCGCAACCGATCATAACCGTGGCTACGGCAGAAGAAGGTATCGAAATCAGCAACAGAGCACGGTCGCCCCAACGTCCTCGCCGTATCTCTGCAGTCCTTTCTGAAGTAGAGGAGATCCTTGCACGTCGTATACGCATGGATGACCCCCATTTCTTCGGCTTTATTCCCTCCCCAGCTACGCCAGTGTCCTTTGTGGGGGCTCTATTAACATCAGCCGCTAACACGCATGTTGGATCTTGGCTGCAAAGTTCCGGGCCAAGCGCAGTAGAAAATTCTTTGATCAGCTGGCTGGCCGCAACGATTGGACTACCTCCCAGCTCGGGAGGTCTCTTCACTTCTGGAGGTTCTATGGCGAACCTTATAGCCCTGATGCTGGCGCGAGACCAAAAGCTCGGCGACCGTTGGCAAGATAGGGCCAGAGGAGTAGCTTACGTATCTGACCAGACACATTATTCCGTGGCTAAAGGTCTCCAAACTCTAGGCTTCAACAACGATCAGATACGGAAAATCAAAAGCGATAGTCATTTCCGGCTTGATCTTGGGGCTCTTGAAGAAGTGATCCTGCTGGACTGTGAGAATGGTCTCTTACCGTTCTTGGTAGTTGTGAGTTGCAACACGACCAACACTGGCAGTATAGACCCTTACGCGAGCTTGCCAGCTTGGTTCGTAGATATATCCTAAGCCTTTGGCTGCATGTTGATGGTGCGTATGAAGCATCGTTAGCACTATTACAAAGCCACAAGCCTCTCCTTTATGGCTTGAGCGAGGCAGACAGTATTTCTTGGGATGCACATAAGTAGTTATTCTAGACATACGGCTCTGGAATGGTGTTGGTCAGACAGGAGGCCTGGCTTCGCAAAAGCTTTGCAGTATCAGCTGAATATGTTCGCGATGCTGCAGACTCTGGAGAAAGCATCAGCCCCAATTACTGGAACTATGGACTAGAATTGAAGCCGCCAGCAAGAGCGATGAAATTATGGTTCACTCTACAGGTACGCTGGCTAGACCAAATTGGAGTCCATATTTATCATGGCTTTCTACTTGCCGAGACAGCTGAGAGTGAGCTCAGGAAGCTTCCAGATTGGAAGCTATCATGGTCCGCTTCGAGCTAGAAGGTTTTGATGAGAAAGAACTTGACCTAATCAATGCTACAATCTCGCAGCAGTTGATAAAAGATAATGTGGCGGCTGTTCTGACCACACGATTGTTTGAGCACGTTATACTTCGAATTTGTTCCATCAATCCGAATATGTCTACAGCAGCACTTTGTGGCGTTATTGCGGTGCTGAATACCGCTGCAGAAAGTTTACAACATAGTCAAGCCTCCGTTTAATTGAAAGAAACCACATGCTTATGAAAAAAACCAGATAATGGAGACAAAATTCTCCTGAATTCCTACCACTTTGATTCAGAAACCTAAATATTTTGCATCGCTTAGTTTAGAAAAAAGCGACGAACTACTTTTTCATATGTTACAGTGCACTACCACGTGAGAACTTGACAATTGGTGTAGATTTCCTAACCTATTATGAGTTGTTCCTAGGTATCCACCAAGACCAGTGCCCCAGAACGAATATTACAAAAACCATATCGCATCTAGATCTAGCCGTGTGTCTATTTCGTGATTCTTCGACCCTTGCGCCTTATAAGAAAAGGCACGACAAGCCTAATAACGCCGAACCTTCCAAAGCTTGCACGCTTCGTCTTCTCATTTCGAGACTACTCTTTGTTAGCTTTACACTCTTCTCGGTTTTCGAGCTGAGCTTACCTGATCCATTGTCTGTGTGTGATGGTGTGTGCCAGCATCCTTGCCACTTATCTTCCTGGGTGGCCGATTGGACATCTTGCCGGCTCTGCCATACCTGGCAGGGAACGGTCGTTGATGAGGCTGTTGCTTGCCGATCGGCGCAGGATTGATCCAGCTCTGTCCGTTGCGCCCTGCAGTGGCCAACGCATGTTCCGGCGTGGTGAGCTAACTGGATGCCGTTCATTGTGTGTTGTTCGATGAGATCGAATAGAAGGTTTGTATGTATTGCAGATGTGTTAAAGATGTTGGTTGTTCAAGTAGTGTTTGTGCTGATGATGAACGTAACTAACAGCTTCGAGGGACGTTTTATGTACAGCCACGAAGGCAGTGTAGAAGCCATCTTTGTCCGAGTCTCACTATTACCAGACGATAGATCTCGCACGAAGCTTCCCAACGTTGTAATCACAATGTGGCGCTACATGGTACCAGCTCGCCACATTTTGAAGATGCATGCCCAGAGTAGCGGTGTCGGGACCGGCCGCGCGCGATCGCAAAATCACCCCACGAATCTTCCAGAGCCTCACGATACCGCAAGAAAAAAATTCGCACAGCACTGCTATGGCCAATAGTCGCTCCTTGCGACACATGTGCAGGATTATTGATTGCTGGCCCCTTTCTTTTTCAGACTCTCGAGGAAATCCAAAAACGCAGCCTGACACTTTCCGGCTGCTGTGACGTAAATCTCGTGACCCACAGCATCCACAACCACCAGCTCCGCCCCTTTGATCTGCTCCGCTAACCGCCTTTGCTCATCAACACTAGTCGCCGCACTATTACTCGGTGCCAAAATCAGCGTAGGTACCGTGATTTGCCCCAGATACGGTCGCGCATCCAGCGTCGACAAGAACTCAGCATACTGCGCGAAACCCTCCCCATCACTGAGACCAATGCGATTGAGGTACCACGGGAGATACTCAGGATCCGAAATTGGAATAGTTCCCGGAATCTTGGAGAGTGCTTCTGTCCAGCCACGGGAGCCTAGTTCACGACAGGCCGTGGGCCAGTCTTTGCGGTCGAAGGCGAAGAGTTTGAGGGCTTGAGGTGGGAGGTACGTTGGCGTGGAGCACACAGTAAGCGAATGTAACCGCTCTGGGTGTCTGAACACGTCTCAGTTCACGGTTCTGGTACGATAGGGGAGGGTACGCACTTTGCGGCCAGTATTTCGCCTAACATCCCGCCCGTACTCTCGCCCAGGAAATGCACTTTGTTCACGTTCAATTGATCCAACGTATCAACTATCTCGTTAATAATAGTCTCTAGATCCACGATGTGGTCATCGCCCTCTTTTGCGTAGCTAGACCGCCCGTGGCCTCGAAGATCCCGGCGAATGACATGGTAATTCCGCGACAAAGCGGGAACCCAGTGGTACCAAAATTCTGCGTGGCGACCAAAGCCATGTTGTATCAATATCGTTTCTGCCGGCTTCCAAGGATCAACAAAAGAGTCGCAAACGTAGTGTGTCACCTGGTTGTTGGGGTGACGGATGTAAGTGTGGCCATTGGCATCGCGTTCGAGTGGCATATCGGCTCAATTCGAATAATACAGGTCCTCCGACAAACGATGACTTACCCTCCCTTCAAATGTTTTTCCTTCTCTCGAATATGTTCTTGACTTAGTAGGCCATGGTCTACATAGACTGCACTAGGGAAGGAGTAGATTGTGGGGCACAACGCTTTGCGGGGAAGTGGAGAGGGGTCCCCAATCACCATGCTTGGAATAACCCAAAGTAAGCAAACGAGTATACTTAGGTATTGCGCAGCTCAATTGAAATGCTCCAAAAGAAAAGTTGACGATGCCTTCACTGCTGTTTCAGGCCGCGGCACTTGTGTTGGCGCCGGTGTTGCTGTTTCTGACAGTGTACTTCTATCTTGTGCCCAACTTCATAAAGGTGAATGCCGTAGCTACTTGGCCCTTGAAAATTTTCAATTAACCGCATGGTCGCTTTGGTGTTAACGAAGGTATAGGATCCGCGGAGACGTAAACTACCTCCAGGACCGCCAGGCCTTCCTTTCATCGGCCATCTCCTCGACTTTGCTGATAGCGAAACCGTCCGCGACAAAGTAACTGCGTGGCACAAGCAATATGGACCCATCTTCTACACCAAGCTCGGCGGTACCGACTACATATGGCTCTCCACGCCTAAAGTCGTGAAAGATCTGATGGACAAAAGGTCTAGCATCTACTCTTCTCGCGCACCGTTTCCATTAGCCCAAGATGTCATGAGCGCAGGCCGCCGCCAGTTATTCATGCCATATGGTTCACGATGGAGATCCATCCGAAAGCACTCTCACGCCCTTCTCAATCTAAACACATCCGTGAAATACCAGCCCGTGCAAGATTTCGAATCCAAACAACTTCTCGTTGACTTCCTCACCAGCCCAAAGGACTTCTACATGATGAACCGCCGCTACTCGGCCTCAGTCATCATGCTCGTCACCTATGGCTACCGCATCCCCTCCTGGGAAGACCCCCTCATCAAGAAAATTTACACCGTGCTCGAAAACTTTACCGAAATGACTGCACCAGGTGCCTACGCAATTGACAGTTTTCCCTCTCTGACCTTCCTCCCTGAGTGGCTCCTTGGGAACTGGCGTACGCACGGCCGCCGCGCCTTTGAGCACGATTCAAAAGTGTACTTGGACCTCTGGAATCGGTTGAAGAGAGAGACGGATGCTGGAGAAGCGCGAGACTGTTTCACGAAGACCTTTTACCTGAATGATCCCGCAAAGAGCGGTATAGATGACCTAGCTGCGGCGTATACGTGCGGTGGCTTGATCGAGGCAGGATCCGAGACGACGGCTACGACATTAAACAATTTTATGCTGTGCATGACGCTATTCCATAATGCACAAAACCAGGCGCAAGAAGAATTGGATCGTGTGGTTGGGAGCGAGAGACTACCAGATTGGCACGATGAAGAGAAGTTGCCATATGTACGGAGTCTAATTAAAGAGGTGCTGAGGTGGAGGCCAGTTAATAAATTTGGCATGACACATGCGACGAGTGAGGATGACTGGTATGAGGGGTTCTTTGTACCGAAAGGAGCGGTTGCGGTGCTGAACTGGTGGTAAGTCTACTTCTGCATGTCTAAAACATGAAGACTAAGTGGGCGTAGGGCCATCCACCGCGACCCAGATTTGTGGGAGAACCCGGATGATTTTGACCCTTCTCGATATCTAGACAAATCGCTTTCTGCTGCCGACTATATCAATGCAACTGATCCGTACGAGCGCGACCATTTTACGTATGGAGCTGGGAGGCGTGTATGTCCTGGCGTGCATGTCGCAGAGCGCTCGTTGTTTATTAACATCTCTCGCGTTTTGTGGGGGTTCAACATCGGGAAGAAGAAAGGTCCAGACGGGAAGCGGATAGAGCCGACGCAGGAGATGGTGAAGGGCTTCTTTTCTGTGCCGATACCGTTTGAGTGTGAGATTACGCCAAGGAGCGAGAAGCATGCGAAGATCATGAAGGAGGAATTTTCCCAAGCTGAAAAGGAAGGCATAAACTTTTGACCAGGCTTGAACTTCAGAATGTATTGTCAGTTCAAAGCTTTGCTTTAATCTTGGAGTCATCCTTGTACTTGGCGAGAACGTCTTCCGCCACCCTGAATGCCTCGAATGAGGCGGGCTATGAATTTTAGCACCTGACTGAAGATAGTCTTGATTAACAACTCACAAGCCCACAATATGCGCCGACCTGCAACAATGCCTCCCTGATCTCTATTTCGCTGAGACCATTGTTCAGGGCACCTCTAACGTGAACGGCCAATTCCGGGCTTCTATTCAAAGCGCACAACATGCCTAAGTTGAGTAGACTGCGTTGCTTCCTGGTGAGCCCTGGTCGGCTCCAAATCCAACCCCAGCCTGTCTCTGTCAACAAGCTTTGCAATGGCTTGGAGAAATCAGAGGAGAAACGCTTCAAGGCGGCGTCCACATAGTCGCTCCCAGCCACTTCACGACGGATCTCAATGCCCGCATCGAAGAGCGTCTTGTGAGCTTGTTCGATTTCCTTAGCCGTGGGCATGATCAATTGACTTGGCAATAGGTAAAAGCGATCGTATTGGAGGGTCTGTGGTAGGAGTGGGGGATGGCATGGGGTACGAGGTCAACTCAACACCCCGCATCATTCCGAGGGGTTTAGTGCGGGGCTGGCGGCGTCGTTTCCGCACTCCAAGCACACCAGAGTGATGTGGGGTCGTTTCTTCTTCACAACTACCGTCAATAGCTGTATACTATCTGAACGTGAAGATGTATTCGACTTTTGTCGAACAAACCCTTGCTTCTCTTATTCTTTCCCCCGATTGATCTGTAGCGCAACAACAGCCATCCGAAGCAACGAGTACGCAAGACATGTCTAATCCCGTCGCCGTCGTAACAGGCGCAGGCTCAGGCATTGGCCTCGCAGTCGCAACTCACCTCCACAGCAAAGGTTTCCGCGTTGTAATCGCCGAGCTCAACCCAAACACTGGTGCTGAAGCAGCCAAAAAGTTGGGCGACAACGCAACTTTCATCCAAGTCGACGTTGCTTCATACCCTTCACAAGCGCGGCTCTTCAAGCAAGCCTACGAATGGGGTGGGAACCGCCTAGACTTCTTCCACGCGAATGCCGGTATCGACGATAGACAGCTGTTGTACGATGGGATAGAGAAAGAGGAAGTGGATGCAGAGGGCTTGGTGAAGCCGCTGAATACGAAGAGCATGCAGATCAATCTTGAGGCGGTAATACAGGGACTGTGGCTGTTCAAATATTATGTCAGGAGGAGTCCCCAGAAGAAAGGGAAGTTCGTGGCAACAAGTTCGGCAGCGGGTTTGTAGTAAGTCTAACCTCAACTGTCAATTAGGTGGTAGCGAGGGTAGGGGATAACAGGCACAGCTTCATGACGCAAAACCCGCAATATACGGCCTCCAAGTATGGCATCATCGGTTTCGTCCGAGCAGCCGGACCCGTCCTTGTCAAAGAAGGCATCACGGTGAACGCCATCTGCCCAGCTTTTATTCCCACCGGCCTCTGCCCGCCCGAAATTCTACCGCTTTGGCCAAAGGAGCACATCACGCCAATGTCTACGGCACTGAAAGCCATCGATGCGATATTAGGCGACGATAGCCTTACCGCAGAAACAATCGAGCTGTCGCAGGACAACATATACTTCAGGAAATGTCTTGACTGGGTGAACGACAGCCAGAGATGGATAGGGGAGGAGAGCCAAAGCATTTGGGATTTAGCTTATCAGAAGGTGCCAGAGAGGCCAACATTCGATTCATGAAAACATAGTGTTGTCTTAGCGTCAAACTCAATTCACATATACTTCAGTTTCCAGCAAGGAACTCATCCCAAGCGACACCCAATTTGTCCAAATCCACTCTTCCCTCTTCTGCAAGCTTGAATAACACATCTCGTCTCCCGCTACCCCATCCACTATTCCCAACCATACACTCCACGTTCCCACCATTTTTTTGTCCGCCAAAAACCTTCACCCTTCTTTCAACCTCATCGAACTTCTGCCACGGCTCACTTCCATTCGCAAACCCCACAAGGTCCTTCGCAAGTGCCTTTGCAACCTTTCCCTCTCTTTCTCCAACCCTCTTGTTGTAGTTCTGGAACAGAAACGCAGCGTCCAGCATATGCGTCGCCATCCCCTTGAACTGTCCTTCCCACGGATTCGGTTCATTGAATTGGTACACGTAAGACTTGCCTGTCCAGGAACGCGCGACAGATATTGTGGGAACGTAATATGCGATATCTGTAGCTAGTGCGATTGCGGATGACATGGCGACTTCGTCCGGAGTGTTGGGTTGAATACCATAGACTTCTAGTACGGTAGCCGCTGAAGCACCGCCCAGGCTCGACATCAAGAACATAGAAAGACGGGACGCCAGGTTTTCGATGTGGGCCGCTAGGCCCATGAAAAGAAAAACATTGCCCTAGATGACAGTCAGCATCGGACTGCCTGCATTGAAAGGCTTGAGAATGATCATCTGCGGGAGAAACGTACATCGTGCTGACAGTCACCTATGATTAACTCCTTACACCAGCTCCAGCCGGGTATTTCGATCCTTCTAGCGAGGTAATCCAGCGTGATAGCTCGAGGAAGGACATCGTCGTCCAGGAATGGACCAAGCTTAGCTGACATTGGTGTCTTTCCAACAAGCTCCTCGGGTGTGATAGATTGAAGCCGTTGTACACGCTCCTCTACGCTGGCCTTCTCCAAGCCGAGCGCAGTTATGAGGGTGTTGTACGTAGACTCAGCTACAGACGTGGAGAGAGGCTTGAGCATAAGAGGTGTTCCACTCATAGCAATGGCGCGCTTGAAAAGCGGTTCAGCGGAGAACAGCTGTGTCAAGACGGCGGCTGCGACGCGTGAGTTTAAGACTAAACGAGAAAAGGAAGGATAATACCTGAGCCAGCGCTCACCCCAAACGCAGTAACATTTTCAGGGTCTCCACCAAATCCAGAGATATGCGTGTGGACCCACTGCAAAGCGCACTTCTGATCCCTCAGGGAGTTATTCCCAGGGAACCCCGCTTTCCTCAGCTCTTTCGAGGTGAGGTTGCCTAGGACAGCAAGCCGGTAGCTGTTATCCTATGTCAGTAATCTCTTAATACATATATAGGTTGTGGGGGGCCTTACTTGATGTTCACAACGATAATAGGCATATCAATCTCGACCGACTGCGCAACTAAGCGACTTGCATCAAAGTGTGGCACGGAGTTGCCACCCATAACAAATCCTCCGCCATGAATGAACACCATGACCGGAAGACGCCTTTTTGTTTCTGCCTCGATCGCTGGCACAGTGATGTTAAGGTTGAGACACTCGGTGCCGGACATGGGCGGCGAAGCCGAGTCGTCGATGACCTGTTGGATGAGGACCTGCTGCTCGAAAAGACTTGCATCCATCGCTGGAGCGCGGGGACTATTTTCATCAGCCAACATGTCGAATGTTCGGTTGGGAATGGATCCTGTCCTGCTCCCCTTCAGGTTGAAAGACGAGACATCCGAGTTCCTGGAGGACGCCACTAGAAGACTCACTCACCCATATTCCGTAGCATCAACAACGCCTTCATAACGCCTGACCATTTCCGGCACACTCAGCTGATCATCCAATCTCGCATACTTCACCCCTAGATACTGTATCACGCCCGCGCCTTGCCTGCCTACGAATTCGCCGAAGGGTGTTTTCAACGTCGCCATGATCGATATTGCTAATCCTCACAGTTCAAAAGTCGACAATTCGCAATGAGATATACAAACAAAACTAACTGATCACGCCGTTTTATACACTACATCCCAGCTCCTAAATATTCTTACACTAAAGGCATCTTCGGAAGTGGGTAACACTAAACCAGAGTTGGACACACCCACTCCACAGACGCCCAAAACAGCTCGGTGCGCGAATGCACAAGATCATTTGTAATAGTGTCGACGGAGTTTCGTACATGGTGGATTCGAATTGAAGTGGGACCTTGCCATGGTAGCCATCGATCGCGGAATGCGCTAAATGAAACAGGCTTAGTCTGCCTCGCGGGACGCTCCGTATTGGGAAATTGCGTATGCCAGGTATCATGATAGAGTCAAAGTTCAATTTGTGTCCCCTATTATACTAGAATTAGCGAGGTCATTTCCAACGGAGGCTAGCGATTGTCAAGCGTCCTCATGCAGATGACTCTGCAATGTATATTTATTCAACGGTGAAGAGGTCAAAGAGTGGTGATGCAAGAGCGCGGGTTATTTGGTTGTTGTTGCTGAACTTGCTGATGTATCTGTACAGCAGATAAACTTTGGAAGTGGCCCAGTAATGTGCCAAGAGAGTACCCACTCTCAGTCTAAGCAAATATGTAATGTTCATGTGTTCTTGCAAGTTTGGTTTTAGCAGCAGCGATCATCATGCATCTGGACCATACTTCCCGTCTCCTAAGTAGCACAGCAATAATAACCCAGATTAAGCTACATCAGAAGTCCAGAAACACAAGAAAGAAAGAAAATCCTGTAAGGTTCATCCCAGACAGATGTTTAGTGCTTCTATACGACCACTCGACGGTTTTGGGTCGACACAGATTGGTAGGGTCTTCGAATATGATTTTTCTACTTTACACCCACCGTGGCTGTTATGCTAAAAAAGCTTTCGGATTAGTATCACGATGATTGGCGTCTTGTCGCTGGAAGACTCGCTGCAGCAATGCTACCTATCGGTTTGATTTTCCCCTCATCCGTCCACTCATTAACCTATTCATCTGTTCAATTATTCACCAACTAGCCGGTTCATTCACTCACCCACCACCACTTCAAAATCCTATTTACATGTTATACCCTATATATACCTATTAATTAACACTATGATCACCGAATCAAACAAAAACTCATAATTGGGTTCTTTGAGCCGGGCTTCGAAGTGGCTTTTAGTTTTTGATTTTTCTTCTTCTTTTTTACACCTTTGAAAGATCAGACGATGCGCCAGTTCGAACCATCCACCCAACTATAATATATACTTGATTCGTATTTAGAAGGACCCGGTGAACTAATAGTATGGCTGGACTTCTTTAGGGCTACAAGTTGGTTTGTGATCCACTGGACTGTGCCTCTACTGTGCTTTACTATTAACTAGTGGCGGATGGCTCTGCTCGGTCCCCGGCCATAATTCTGATCCGAAATCGTGCCTATCGTAGAGTGTAAACATACTGAACTGCTACCTTTGGCAAACTCGGTAATAGAACCCAGTTGCACGCTTACGATCAACCCGTCGGTGCCCACTGAAGAAAAGTAGGCTTTAGGGGTGCATTTAGAGGCCAGCATCAGCACTATTGTGTGGACTCTATAGCTGACATAATCTATATTGACCAAGCCAGGCTTAACGACATTTTTATTAAACAATCCGTTTACTTTTCAGGTCTGTCAATACAATTTTCCCACAGCTAAAACAACCCCAACCGAACGAGATTCTTGCCTGGCCTTCTGGAGAGAAAACTTCTTAAGGGATGAATTAGCTTTTTTTGTTCTAGCCTTCGACCGCTAATTTGCAATGGCAACACGAGATCGATTACCTTGAACACAATCTAAAAGAGACACGTGTGCCTCCGTCACGGCGTAACTTGAACTTCTGAGCAAAGCAAACTATTATTGGTCGCCAAGTCTTCTTGGAGGACGTTTGTAGCTCTCATTCTCTTTCTCACTGTTCCTTGCACATGGCTTTCATCCACGATGATGCGACAACGAACACGCTAGTCCAACTCGGGTAAAGGTAAAGG
Source organism: Paracamarosporium sp. OC-R06-R3 (assembly GCA_019828545.1). Classification (NCBI taxonomy): domain Eukaryota; kingdom Fungi; phylum Ascomycota; class Dothideomycetes; order Pleosporales; family Didymosphaeriaceae; genus Paracamarosporium; species Paracamarosporium sp. OC-R06-R3. The sequence continues at coordinate 139,872 of JACVRA010000158.1, forward strand.
TAATATTCATTGAAGAACCGTCAGGAACACCAGGCCATGCCTAACAATATGCCTCAAAAAGAAAGACAGAAAAACGCTTAATAAACGATCATAACCCATGCATGCATCCTTAGGCAACTACCTCGTAAAGCTTAACTGCTGTCGCCCAGTTCCAATTACCTTTCCGCTGCGCCTCCTCATCCCCTCTAGCGTCTTCACAAGTTGTGCGTGCACCTTCCGGTTTGCTGCCCATCCTTCGCTGAATTTCTTCATGCGTAGTGCGGCGATGACAGCCAGACCTGCAGCTTTAAGCGTAGGTTTCTTCGAGTGGATTGAAACATCTGGCGTGATGCCCATCTCTGAGATGAGGTGGAGATCTTCTTGATTACTATGGAAAAGTTAGAGAATTGGTAGCAAGAAGCTAGGTGTGAAAATCATACCATTGATTATACACCTCAATCATCATGAGGAAGAACCGTTTTTGGTACCCGAGGGATTCGCGGAAACCTTCAGCACGGACGCATCGTGCACGGAGATATTGTATTTGTTTTGCGAGGCCGTTAATCTCCTTTACATGGCGCTTCTCAAGAGCCTGTGTTTGAGCATCGAGATCTATCGCTTCGTTCGTTGCCTTCTGCTGGGCTGCTTTGGCGGAAACTTGCAAGAGACGGTATTGGCTTTCCTTCTCGCGGAGTTGCGACTGCAACTCGCGAAGTCGACTTTGAAGGTCTCGAAGCTGTTCTTCAAAAGATGATTTCTGGTCGCGTTGGGAGGCTTTGAATTCGGACTGAAGCCTGCGTTGCTGGGCCTCTTTCTCGCTGATTGTGGACTGGAGTTGGTGCACCTTCTCGTTCAGGATACCTTCTTGCTCGCGTTGAGTAGCTCGGGCTTCGTTCTGAAGAGATCTTTGCTCACTTTCCTTATCGCGGAGCATCGACTCAAGCACCGAGATTTTGTCTTCTAATGAAGTCCGCTCGTCTTTGACTTCCTCTACTTCCTCCTGAAGCACATCAATCTCGTCGTCCAAATCTTGTTTTTCTTGCTCCATTTGGACCTTCAGTGTTTCCAAAGCTGCAAGTCTATCCTCAGCCAACCGTTGCAGAGACTCTACCTCGCCTTTGCGAACGTTCATCTCTGCCCGTAAAGTCTCAAGCTCATCATCTCGCTCGCGAACCAGGCCCTGCATAACATCAAGCTGTGTGCCAGGTTCGTCGACATGATTTCGGAGAGCATCCAATTCCGCATCGCGATCAGAGATAGTTCGTCGTGCGGTCTCTAAATCACGGACACGGCTGCCTAGTTCATTTCGTAGCTGCTTAAGCTCCTGCACCGTGGTCTCATGCGACTCAATCTTCCTCTGGAGGTCCTGTACATTCCGCTCGCTGGATTGAAGAGAGGTTTGCAGGTTTGCAACGTCACGCGACAAGGCGTCTCGTTCGCGGGTAACTTTTTGTAGAGCTTCGATCTGGTTGTCTTTACCTGACATAGCGTTCCGGAGTTGAAGAGCGTCCTGAGTGACGTCGTCTCGTTCGCGACGTACATCTTCCAATTCGCGAGCGAGATTGTCCCGATCACGGCCTGTCTTTCGCAACAATTCCATCTGTGTATCTTTACTGGAGAGGGCGGAACGTAGGTCTTTGACCTCTTGCGCAGCACTGTCAAGCTCGCGTCGAAGATCAGTCAACTGCCTTGAAAGCGCATCGCGTTCGCGCGTAGCTTTGTGCAATGCCTCGACTTGAGCGTCCTTGCTGGATAAGTTGGATCGAAGACCGTTGATTTCTTGAGTGGCGTCATCGCGTTCCCGACGAATCTTCTCGAAGCTGTCCAAGTCGCGGTCCCTCTGAGCGAGCGCTTGACGAAGCTGTTGCACTTGCTGCTCATAAACCGTAGTTTCATGCTGCAAGCGCGTGACGTTCTGCATCGCATCTTGCAGCTGCTTGCGGTAGTCATCTAGCCTGTCGTTTTTGATCTCGGCATCATCAACTCGGGCTTGAAGAAGCTCAATCTCGACGTTCTTTTCACGTGTAACATCGAGCACTTTTTGGTGCGCGTCACGAGCAGCCTGCTGCGCAAGCTGAACCTGACCGTCCCCTTGCGACTCTGCGAGCTGTAGTCTCTCATGCAATGCATCCAGCTCGGTTTGTTTCTCGCCCTCAAGGGCCTGTAGCTGCCGCCGCAGTGCCTTGGCCTCTACATCTTTCTCGCGTTCGACAGTCTTCAAGCGTTCTTCGAGCTGGGATACTACATGCTGTCTTTCATTTTCCATTTCGTCCAACTGCTTTTCTGCTTCGTCCAACTGTTGCTCTAGCTCGCGCAGTTCCTGGTCCTTGCCCTCAGAAGCAGAGTCAAGCTTGTCCTGCAGTGTGTCGATTTCGGCGTCCTTGGACCGTGTTACGGTTCTGAGTTCTTCCTCCAACTCTTCAATTTGAGCCGCTTGCTCCTCAGTTTGGCGTTCCTTCTCTTCCGTGTATGTACTCCTGGATTGTTCGTGCGAGCGTAACTGTTCTTCGAGATCCTTGATCTTTTGTGCTTGCTCTTCTAATTGGTGATCCTTTTCTTGTATTGCTTCACCATCGGCGCCTTGTGTTCTGAGCTTATGTTCCAGCTTCTCGATCTTGTCTTCATATTCGTCCAGCTGTCGGTCTCTATCTCCAAGCTCAGCTTGTGCATTTTCCAGGTCAGAAGTAACCTTCTCAAGCTCTTCCGAATCGCCGCGCGCTTCCTCTAGTTTATCTTCCAGGCGTTCTATTTCGGCGGCGCGCTCGTCGGCAACACGTCGCAGTTCATCCATTTCTTCGCGCATGCCCTCATCGGCGTGCCGTCGCTTGACCTTCTCAGAGTATTCCTTTAATTGTTGCCTGCACATTTCGAGATCTTTTTCCGAATTTTTGAGGGCTTTGATATGCTTTTGGATGTCGCGTGCCATTTGAACCTTATCCGATTTTAGGTTGACATTCTCCTCCATTGTTTGTCTGTTGAAGTCGGGTCCCATCTTCTTCAGATTCTCTTCTAGGAAATGGATCTTGAGTTTGAGACCGAAGTTCTCTTTGTCGATTTGCTCGAGACGCTACTATTCGTTAGTAATTGTGCGCGTGTTTGACTTTATAAGTACTGCTGCTCGCACTGCGAGCGTCTTTCCTATAAATTGGCACACTCACAGCTTCCTGCTCCCTGAGCGTCAGGCCTTTTCCGTCGTCGAACTCGCCTTCAGGTCGTCTGTGCAACGCCATCGGTGTGCTCACGTCGCTCGAGTCGGCTTGAGGAATCGGTGTCTGGCCGCCAATACCAGACTCACTGAACGAGCTGGATAGCGCATTCATTGTGCTTGCTTCTGGTAGGGGCGTGCCACCCAACTCAAATCCCTTCTTCAAAGCGGCTGGTGTTGCGATGCCGCCCTTGAGCAGGCCGTTCACTTGTCGCGTTCGATTGGTAGTTGCACTCTTCATGAGCGGTGTGAATTCGACTTTTCCGGCGGGGTTGCGCAGAGCGGCCAGGGCATTTCGAGGCGTTCGCGTGACATTCGTGGGTTTGAAAAGATTATCGCGGCCAGCCGGAGCCTGAAAAGACTCGAGCTCAGTGAAGTCGAAGCCGGTTTGGCTCAGACGCGTGGCGTCGCCGCGCTCGGTGCGTGGCGTGTCGAGAAAATGGGCCATGCTAGGGATACCTCCAGCTAAATCATGAGCGAGAGGAATGGAGAAGAGGAACCGTGGCGCGCCGGGCGGTATGGAAAGTGCATTCACTTCGTCAAAGCCAAAGTAAACAAACACAGGAACACGTCGGGCGTGGTCCGTGCAAAGAGGACCGGCTAACCCAAAGGGGGTAAACGCGTCCCACCTCGGACGCGCCTGCCAAGCCAGTGGTCGTGCATCAAGCTCAAGATTTTGCGGAAATCTGTCACAACCCACCGCAGCCACCACCACCACAGTTCAATCTACGCTGTTGGTACAGGCTTGATTGCCACCATGGACTTTCCACAGGACGATCTGAAATGGTTTGGTGAGGGCTTTGACGGCTTCCCGAAGCGGCTGCCCGAAGATGTTGTAGAATACATGGTCTTCATCATCGACTCTAGGCTCTCTGATGTCCAGATCAGGGAGCGCCTGCAGGCGTTTCAGCGCGCGCTAACCACTCTAGAAAAGAAGTTTCTGAGGGAGTATATCTGGCAACGAGACTCTATCAAGCTTGACCTTGTCCGTGAGGACGGTCGATGGCTATTGAAAGGCACCACAAACTATGGCGACAGCGTCGCTGACGAGTGGTTGATTGTGTACCTTCTAAGAGAGCTAAGTAAAGAATTCAAAGATGCTTGGATCAGAGTATACGACACAGACGGCGAGTTCCTGCTGATCGAGGCTGCTAACGCTCTTCCGAATTGGCTAAACCCAGAAGTCGCAGAGAACAGAGTCTGGATGAATCACCATCGACTCCTTGTTATACCTCTCTCCAAGAACCAGACACCAGCGCCCTTGGGCCTGGCCGAAGCGCTGTCAATTCTCCGAGATTTTCCCGCGCGGCCCCAACACTATCCCAAGATCGAGAAGGAGGCCTTCCATCGACTCAACAGCTATCCCACCGCTATATCCACGAATCAGCATCATGTGACACTGCCACTGCCACGAAAAATGGCCCACATCCTGCACCTGAATCCATCGTACATCTCTCCTGCTGTAGAAGCCTTCTACCTGCGAGACCCAGTTGCTCTACGCTTATTGCAGCCAAAGGATTCGCGAAAGGCGCTCGCATTCCCTCCGGAGGACTTCGTTGAGGTCAGTACCAGATTCACAAGGGTCCTGTACGCACAGCTCCTCGGTCAGAATTGGGACCCGCCTGGTGCTTACGACGCCGCTCTGAAAGAACTCAAGAAGCAAAATCATGCCGCAGCAGAGAAGCCGGAGATAGCCGTGAAACTCGTGGCCGGCCTGGAGATGCTCGTCCAACACGAGATCTACGCGGACAAAACGGCCGCCAGGGAGATCCAACTGCTCCTAGAGGATTTGAACACAGGCGACGACGTTTTACCGGCAAATGCTGAGATTGCAGCGTGGCCCAAGCGTGATGATGACGAAGCTTGGTTGAACATCGACTTTGCTGAATTTGAGCGTGAGTTGGCGGGTAAAGGTGGAAAGGAAGGGTTTGGAGATAAAGATGCACAGCAAAATTTAAAAAAGATGGTAGAGCGTTTCAACGCGTTCTTGGAGGATGACGAAGCTGGTATTGACGGTGCTGGTGGTTTAGACCCCATGGACATGGATGATGACTCTGACGCAGAGCGCCGCGACTGGGAGGACCCTGAGGATTCTGACTCAGCATCTGACCACGAGGCCGGCGACGATGAAAGTGACGACGCGATTGCCGACGCCGAGTACGCCGAATACGAAAAAGCTTACGAGAAATTCATGTCGCTCTCTGCGGCTGAAAAAGCCATTCTGACTGCTGATGCTCGCGAATTAGCTCTTGCGGAGGAGGCCGATCGCGAGGAAGACGAGGAAATCAAGAAACTCTCGGAAATGATGGAGGCTGAACTTTTCGGTCATGGCGCGTTGCATCCCAACCCCGATCGGAGTCTAAAGAGTCAGGGCGCCAAGGGCCAAGCTAAACAACCGATCACGTCAGCTAAAGGCAAGGGCAAGGCGAAGGCAGAAGATCTACCAGAAGAAGACGCAGACGACAGTGATCACGATGTGCTGGACGAAGATTATAACCTAGCAGAGAACATGCTCAAGGCTTTCAAAGGCCAAGTCGGAATGTCTGGGCCGGCGGGTAATTTGATGGGGCTGATGGGTGTGCAGTTTCCGCCTGATGCGGACGACGAGCACGAAAGTCGAAGGAAAGACAAGTCTTCGTTGGGATAAACCGATCGCTAAGCCGAACCAACCCATCACAGTGCATCACGATGCAAGCCTTTGCGTTGGATTCGAGTTTTCCTTTATGGCGAGAGCGAAGGTGAAGATCGGATCGTATGGCGAAATGCGCAGACAATTTCTAAATACGAATGCGTTCGAAAGCACCATCTAATCCTTTCGTCTATCCCTCCCAAGGTCATCTACCACAGTCTTGCCTATCTTACAAAATCTGGCCTACTGAAACTATGTGTACAAGTCGTCTTGTTTCGTCGGCTGTATGCTAGAACTCGTGTCTACTGACGGATCCTTGCTTCTGAAGTACCGCTCACGCGATAGCACCAACTCTTGCCAATAATATACATTCGTATTCCCGCATCCACACTCACCCTGCAGAGCCACTTGGCGGATCGCCCTGTTTCCCCTTCCCTTTCCCTTGCGGCTCTTGTGCGAACCTTGCCTTCTCGTTGAGCTGCTCCCGGTTTGCCCCAGCAAACGGCCACGGCTGCGGCACACGTGGTACCTGGAATGGTGCCGTGATGGGATACCTTGCTGGCGCCGGTGGAGGTGGTGGCACCGGTGGTTGATAGTGGTGGAATTTGGTCTCAGTTGTAGCAGGCTGGCCGGCTTGCCCTTGAGGTTGAGACCGTGGCCGTGGTTGTATGACGGGATACTGCGATGCTGAGGTTGGTGTTGAAGTCGGGGTTGACGGCGAAGTCGTCGGCACGCTTGTGCTCGTCCTTGGATATACGTTGTGCCATGGCGTCGGATTCTGGGACGGCTTATTCGGATCCATTTGACTTTGCGGGATAGTAAGCGTGCGAGGAATTCACTTCTGGTTACGAGTGGAGCCGCATGTGGAGAAAGCAGCAGCAACTGAAAAGAGGTTGCGACCTGTTGCAAGAGATTTAGTAGACGTTGGGTCCAACGTTCGTGTTCTGGTACTCAAGGACAACCCATACTAGCTTCTCGCCTTGGCGAATCCCTCCAGCCTACTCTCAAATCCACGCAGACGTACTATTCTGCAACAGAGCTAGCTATCGACGTTGCATCGCAAGGGTGAGTCTGTTCTCTGTGACTGAAGCGGAAGGTCGTAGTGTGCCTGCGAAGCGCAGCGTCGACTTTCTCGCTCAGTCCAGGCCCACCGCACACGATCTTTGCAAAACTCAGTTCAAACCGCTCAAATGAGGCCCACCATTTTCCTGTACCTGCATCCCTCGGTACTTATCGCTCGCTAACCTCCGCCTGGGCATGGGATGCGCGTGGACTAGCCTTTGTCCCTTGCGCTCTGAGAGCTGCCGATTTGGGTAGTCTAAGACCGCCGAGTCATTGGGGGCTCAGAAAAGATCTTTTGACCTAGGCAACGAATACTGCCGAGGCGATGACGCTCCGACGGATTGGTGGACTGGGATGTAGCAAGTTTGCTGCTGTGGCGTGCATGCGTTGGTACGTGGGCAAAGCGCCCAGTAATCACAGGTGTGGGGTTGACTACGCGTATTCGTTGCGTGTGCACTAGTACGAGGTATGTCACTATATGAACAGCCCCATTAACATAGCAAGGAACAGTAGACATAATGTTAGCGTCTTTCAGCCGCGTTTAGTCTACGCTTGGGCGGCTCCACAGCTTAGCTTTTTGGGGTCCATGTTAGACTGAACTATGCTAAAAGCATCGCTCGGATCGAACACCTGAAGAAGTACCGGTATTGTACGGCTGCCTACCGCGATACATGCTAGCAAGTCGTAGCTTGCTGACGATCAAACTACCATTCCTTTCGCTACGCAAAAGCTTGGAAATGTTGGTATTGTCGGGCACAGAACAAACCCGGAGCCGATTCCCTGTAGATCACCGATTTCATTGATCCTCTAGCGAGTCCCGGTGCTGCGGCGATTCTGCCAGGAAGTGACATGCAGTAGTCCAAACATCGGGTAGCGAGGTCTCCGCCTGCCATCACACAATACGAACGCCACATGTCAGGTACCTCCTCCGTTAGGTAGTACATCGTGCAGTAGGCCATCTTCCCTGTCATAACCAAAGTATTTGCGACAGCCTTTTCCCAAGCAGAGCATGATTCCGCTACGGACTTCGTCGACTTTACCAATCGGGATTTACGCACCGTAGAAATGGCGAATCAGAATACTTCAGGCTAAAATTTTTTCAATCGAAGCATCGTGATCATGTGGGCTCCTTACGCTGTATAGTTTTCCTCTTTTTAGTTGCATATCAAACCAGATGTGGAAACCCGTGACCAGCACGCTGGCCAAAACGAGGTCTTGGTCCCGCTGGCGTGGATGCATTGGTGCCCAACCGGCCGAATTCCTGTTATGATGACACTCTAGAAACTTAGTCCAAGATGTGCAAGTTATGTGGTATCTTGGTACCTTTCTCGGCAAGATAACCGGTATACTAACGATCCTTTGTCGATCAAACACCTGCATCGTGCTTAATCCCTGACTTCTACATAGAGAGCACAAATGCCAGAAATTTTTGAATGACGTGAGCTTGCTGATCTGTGAAATCTCCCATAAGCGACACGTAATGTTCACTAACTGCGCCTTGGACGTTCCAGGCAATATATCCTCCTACTAGGGCGTGCGACCTACTACAAACGTACATTTCCGTGCCTCGGCCAAACGATGAAATTAGGGTACTTCAAAATTTCAGATTAGGTTGTTTCAGGCTGCTATACCATTACGAGTTAGCCGAGTGCCGTCTATGTACTCACCGACCTTTAATTATCAACACTTGCGCTGGGTTGTGTAGCGTACGGGGAAGCTACTCAGCAAATCCGCCACTGGAGATGATGCAGTGTTGCGCAAAACGAGATCTTCTCAGGGATGAGGCGGAGTCTCCGGCGGTGCATCGGAAATTATTTTAGTACATTTTCTTCATTGGGGCAAGTATGTTGGTGGACGCCTGAGGCGTAGACTAGACAGTAGGATCCTCGTGGAACCAGCTTGTCATTTCCTTTTCCGGTAATTGAGATGGAACTGATCCTTTTCAATAGTCATGACGTTGTAATTAGTCAGTCACGGGTTCATACGAATTCAGTTCACGGCTTTTCGAAAAGTATAGTAATATGCATACTTGTCGCATAGCGTCTATATTTGATTAGATCTTTTGTCGCGTGAAAAGATGGCAATGATAATTAGAGAGAAAGCCAAGTGGATCTTCCCGTCCCGCTATGGAGCGGGAAGAACACGCGAGCCAGCGACTCATGAGGTGCATACAGCGAATATACTCTGTATGATCTTCACCGATTGTTCGAATCTGGCATACCTGAGACCTATGAGGCTGTGAATGAGGCTTTTTGATAACGAATTACTCTGTTTCAGCGCCACATTTGCCACACTCACCGCATTCGTACTCTGCGATTTGACAACGAGCCAGAAGATGACATCCCACCCTACGTAAGAATATAGACACCCTATCATTACCCCCTATTTATTGATCAGTGAGATTACTAGAGGGCTAAACATATACCTGGCGCTTCGTTAAAAGGAGTGAGGTTTCCCATATCTATTTATACCACGCACAGATTTCGCCTTGGCACTTCTATTTGTCACGCTTATAACGTATACATATTGCTAGTGGTCAACCACATCTGTCAAACAATAGAACCCACGAATACTGTAAGCAGGGTACATTATGATGTGGGCTAGATATCCTTATAAACTTCACTTTTTCTTACCCTCTTAGCTGTCGTTCCATCTACTATTTTCACTCACAGGACGAAAGTTAAAGACTCCCTTCTTTCACATAGTTCTGGGGGTAGAGTATTTAGTAGTCGCTAAGCTCCACTCAGGATACTCGCGTTAGTATTTTCTGCATTTTTTTCAAAATTATACCACAATCTTTGCAGATACGCCTTCATTTTAAGTGGATCCAGCAATCCTCTCAATAGCAACGAAGTCAAAAGCCATGAAAAAATATGACTATCATCCTCTTTATTGATAGCGCCACCGTTATGGGTCGCGATATTGTTTAAGTCTTGGCTTCAGTCAATGCCCCACGATTTTCGCATCCTCGAAGACCTACTCGGTCAAAGCGTTGTCCATTTGCCTCTTCATGGCCATGAGCATCTTGTTGGGTTCATCTAGTGCCTCAATTTAGCCGTTTTATAAGTTGACTCGAATTGGCGTTCACTGTCAGTTCGTGTATTATTGTGCACTAAGAGCGTCTGATAATTCGAGCGTGAAATAACACTGAGTAGCATTTTGTCACATATAGCGGGTTCTTTATCGTTGGGGGCAAGAAATTTTGAGAGCGTCGTCGAATACAGGCCGCTAACTTATAATTATTCCTAGTCTCATGCCCTGCGGTGAAACCGGAGAGCAATATAAATCTGGATTTCTCTAACTTGTTCAACGTGCGAACACCCCATCGACTCGAGTCACCCCTCAAACCCCTCAACCTCAATCAACCTCTCAACCAAAAAGAGGGCGATAATATTAGGACCAGATATATCAACTCAATTTTGTCGCTATGGGATATCAAGCTCGCCCTCACCAACTATACGACGACAATAACTACCTAGGCGCCTACATCTGCATTCGAGATACTAACGAACAATTACTTTATCCCTCGAGAGGTGGAACTTTCATCATCGATGACAGGACGTTTTCTTGGCAATCTCGATGCGTGGCTCCACCTCTGGAGCCTGGAACCGACCCCCCGGGCCCAACACCAGGCCTAACACCCACTCGAACTCGGAGAACGGAACCAATTGAATTACCCACAAGTATGGACTCTTACCCACTCCAATCGCAAGATATCGAGATAGCTCAGCAAGCAAGACAAGTCAACTCCTCGACCGATAAATGTAAAAATGTGGAAGAAAGGGAAGCACTGCTTAGTCCAGAAGGCCAACTCAAGAGCCCCAGTGACGAAGTCGTGAACGCTAATGACATGTTGGCGGTAGAGTTGCTGCGTGGAGAAGAACGCTCAGGCGGTACTAATTTGGCTCAACATACATCCATCCCAGCTACAACCGGACATGCTAGATGTATACATGATCAACAACACGGTTCAGCCGCCCACTCTCAGGTGGCCGGAGCACCTGCTTTTTTGTCCACTCCAAATAACATAGATTGTGTGCATATGGTTGCTTGCCGTCAAAAATCAGCGCAAATACAGCCCATGCAGCCCACATCGACCAAAGACAACTACGCAGTTGAAGATCGTCACAAGGGCGACCAAGCTCTCGATATGGATGATGCTGCCGATTCATTTCAGACACATCTCCGGCCTGTTCCTGGTTCGCCTGATCCTATGGCTTTGGGTTCTTCTAGTCTATCCATCGACAGAATCGATAAAAACACGCGCATGCCAGCTCACTCCAAAACTACAGCCGTTCCGCAACCACCCGCTTTTCCATTGAGATTTCCATCGTGGGGTCACCTACATGACTCAAAGCTTCAAACGGCCCACGATAGCCTGCGAGTTGCGGCATTTCTTTCCTCTCACCCTTCTTTGGTTGTACCTCGTACGCCGCAGCAAACCCGTGAGTAGGTATACATAATTCATTGTCTTTATGCCCATACTACACATATTCAGCTAACAGCCAATGTTATTATAACTATGCTCTCGGCATCTCTTTTTCACAAGCACGCTCTCTTAAAGCCTAATAACTCGCAAGTCAAGCTTATCCCGTAACTTGACGCTTCTCGTCGACTAGCTTCGCTTCCATTTATCCCTTTTCGCTCTACTGTCCTTAATGTTGCGGCATCTGCATTAAAAGTTATAGATAGATCAAATATATTCTTTTCTTGTAGCCAACGTCTTCCCCTGGAAACCTCTCGAGTCGCTGCTGATCCAATTATTCATTGTCCCATGTTACTTCATCAAACAGGAAGGAGTTTCGTTGATTTCTCATAGCGACGACTTGTTCTCGTCCATAAGGACACAGTATCGATCCTTCGTTACAAAAATACCAAATATTCATATGAGGCTAAGCAGATGCTGAGTAAAAGTGGTACACAGGAAGTGCAACCAACTCAGTCAAGTGAGGAGCATTGTTGGTTTTACCTGAGCATTACGAGTTCAGGTGCACAGTATGTCGAGAAGGTGGGTTTACATTGTTATGGGAAAATGAGGTGATTCCATATGGTGGTGAAATGAGAAAGATACGAATTGGAGGACTGAAAAGGAAGCACTTACTGTTTTTACAAAGACTTAGACCGTTCGAGGCAATGGGCATACTATGTTCTATTATGGCGTTGTAGCCACCTATAGTGAAACCCGACTCAGATGCCCTTCTGTCATGTTGTCTATGCTCTATTAGTTGGGACCCTAATCTGTGACAATGCAATTGCTACCAGACAAGAATTCCGTCTGCATTATCCATTATAGAGGAAATTAAGCAGGGTAGTAACAGTAACCTGCTTTGAGAATGTGCAAATGGACATGACTCATACAGTCAACAAGTACACATTCACTACGGCTTCTTCACAATCTGCACTGGAACAAGGCGGAAGGTTCGAGATAGATCTCTAACTATATGAAACCATCAATTCCCTGCCCTCATAGATTGCTTAATACTTACCTTTTGTGCAAGCTCAACGTCGAAGATTAAACTTATCTAACGGAAATATCCGGCGCCAGCAAATCTCAGTACGCAATATCTGAACTTGAGCCATATTCGAGCTGAATTCGAGCCGCACTCGAGCCGCACTCGAGCCGCAATCCAGCCCTTCAACAACATCTCTATTCCTGCTCCGAATTCAACGCCACCCGCACCCTCAACCCTCTTCGTTGGAGCAGTTCAACTTATTTAATGTCCATATTGGTGAGCTGTGATATTGGGGTCGCATATTGAAACATAAACGAGTTCGAGTCTGCCAGCCTAGTCTGCCGTCCTCAGGTGCTAAAATTTCTCACTTTTTATTACCGCCGGAGCGGAACTAGCCCACAGTCGAAAGACGTAAACCCCATTCGCACCACGAGCTTCGAGTCTACCAGTCAAGTCCATATGTCTCGTCGAGCCACGTATACCCAAGATGGCTTCGAGTTTGTATTCGCAACGGCGGAACATGGTGGACCGGGAACCTTCACAACACTAGACGGTCGCTCGCATACACCCAACGTTCTGATACCGACCGAACACCAGGATCTATCTTCGCAGGCTTCAGTGCCTGAATTTGGTGGCATTGCTAGGAATACACTCGTTGCCTCTCTGAACAGCCGTTTCACTCCCATCAACAAGGCGCAGATTGTCAACTCACACGCAGAACTTGAAGAAGCCCCAGCGGCCAATACTAGCACTTCGGTCGATCAAAATCACCATTTTGAGGAGTCTGATGGATACCCTACTATCAAGACATTTAAGAACTTTGGGACTGTTCGAGCCCATGTTTCCGGGGATACCGAGCGTCATGCACTTCAAGACACGAACGACCAGGACTGGGAATCGGATGATATTGTTCCCCAAGCTGCGCCTTCAGCTCAACAGGAAACAGCTGGAACAGCTGACAACAACACGACAGATTTTGGTGCAGACTCCGTTTCTAATGGGTCACACCATTTCGAGAAGTTTTCGGTCGACGAGAATCGAGAGATTCTAACAGCCTGGCTCAACGGATGGTCCATTGCCAGAATTGGTCGAAATACTTGTTTCGATCGCACTGGAAATCAATGCAGACAGAGGCTGATGTATATGAAACGCCCCATCATAGGGCAGATTGGGCCGCATAGGGAAGCTAGCGGCGAGCGTCGTTGGATCAGACTTGACATGCTTCAAACCTATAACGTTCAAGTTGCGCACATAGTACATGACAATAAAGTGTACGCTGTCTAGCTCGCGGACTCCGTGCGCCAAGGAGTTGAAACCTGCTCGCTGTTAGTGAGAGGTGAACAAGAACGATACCACGAACGCCCATAGATGTCAACATGTTTCTTCGAACACCAGAGCTCCCACATGTCATTGTTCTACTTTGGTATTTTCCCCTCTTCTTTTGATACAGTCTGGTTTCTAACTGCCAATAAGTTCTGAATCCAGCAGAATCAGCACGAGCTCTCGGCGCACCAATGCTTTGCGCTAGTCTTATTTGTTGTATTCAAGCAACAAAAGCATACAGTGTTTGCTACAACGGACTTTTGCTATGGTCCATAATTTGTATTAAGAGCGTTGTTCCCCTTCTATGTTGAAGTTAATGCACCTAGTAAATCTTGATGACGAGGTAGAAAAGTTCGAGTAAACTGTGGATAACCAAACACATAAATTTCATGGAAACTTGCGTTAGCTCGATTGCTAGTGGGTCACAACTATCTTTGTTTGGTATATTCTTTTGGTCACAATGCGATGCAAAGGTATTCTGAACTGTCTACCAGTCCCATGCCATGCATTGATGTACGACGTGATGCATTATCTTGAGGGCTTGATTTACGTAAGGTATCTTGACTTCCAGAAACTTACCAGAGCCTCGATGGCCATCGATGAAGAGTAGGTGTGATATGGAGAGTGATACCGTTCAAGAAAAGACACAAGTGCCTATTGTTCCCTTGAAAATTGTCTATTCCGCCTAACGAATGTTAGGAAAGATACATTGTTATGTTCACACTCTCTGCTCGACGACCTCCAAGTTAAGATCCCTCACAAGCTCTTGATCCTCAAAATACGCATCACGCTCGTCCTTACTCGACATATAGCGCGAGTGGACTTCCGGTCCTACTTCTAGCATTTCAAGCACACGCCTTGCTACCTCCGGAGCGAGTGTTACCGTGTATCTCGGAACGAGTGTCGTCTTCCAGCGTTCGTGCCGATATGAGAAAGTGGCTAGAACTTCATCCCCAGTGCGAATCTCGTGCACTTCAGTGTGCTCAATGTGTCTGACAGTGAAGTCGTTCGTGTTTGTTATGCTCCTTTGTCTTTGCGTTACTAGAGATTTGATTTGAAACTTGGTATACGATAACGCGAGGAAGGATCCGTCCACCATGTATTCGCGAACGCGTCCGTATGTAGAAGCTGAAAGAAGCAAGACGACCGTCAAGAGATAATCGTTTGGAGGCAGAGGTTCAGCCGCGATGAACACTTCTGCCAATGGCGGAACAATGAACTTGAAGTCGTGCACGTCCGCCATGTTATTATGCCCATTAAGCAGCTCCAGAGCAGGTGTGACAAAATCTGCTACCCACGCTTTCCTCAACTGATCGGCAAATCTCGTTCCTGTCATGCGACTCCGTGGCACGCGTCCCAGCCACCAATGAAGAAGGCTCCTGTGTATATACGTTCCTTGACGAAGATGGCCGACATAAACAATTTTGTGAGGATTGCGCAACATCATTTTGATTTCGCTGAAGATCCATGGTCGCAACATGATGTAACTGAAATCCAACCGCTTATCGTCATAAGCAGCAATGACTGGTATAGTTGCGTATAGATTGCCGAAGCGCGACACCTCTGGGATTAGCTCTTCGGCTGAGAGTGTCTGGTCTAACGAGATGATATCAATGAACAGGAAGCGGATTTTGTGTGCCTTGGCATATACAATGGCGTGCGCGACGTTAGGGGATAGGTCCGAGGATGACTGAGCGAAGTCCCAGCGCCAACTGAGAACAGCTACTCGGGATGGATCCTGTACGGGTAACGAAACTGGGCAGGTGGGTAGTGAACTGATCCGAGCCCCATCTTTTAGCGTGGAGACATCAACATCTGCAATATCGACGGCGAGGTATTGGCCAATTACGGGAGCGCGTTCGCGGTATGCTCCCTCTGTGCGATTTTCTTGAACGAGCAATGGGCTCCGTTCTGGACAGAGGTGCTGGCGGCGGAATATTCTTCTTGTTCTAAGCCAACACAGGAACACGAGTTCCAAGATTCCCTCTATGATAAAGACAAGGCACAAAGCAGGGTAGATCAGCACTAAAAGTATAGGCCAAATGGTGTAAAGGAATATGACGGGAAGGTGCTCGGTCTCATGGCTTTCTGAGAAGAAGAAGTCGGTCAGTTCAGCAGGAAGTAGCACTTCCCGGGCGCTCGTCATGGTGTCTTTTGGTTTTCAGTTGCATTGGACATGTGCTGTTCATAGTTGTGCAAGTGATGGGGCTGAGTCGCGGCCTCATGTTTCATGATCGAGGCTGGTGTTCAGGCAACCGCATGGATGCATGAATGGCAGCTTGTAATCTGGGGCCAAATAAAAGCACACGCATCCTTCGACTCACTGTCAGAGAGTGTCGTGAGCGTTGCATATGATAGAATTCAAGAGGTGAGTTGTGTCATTGGAAGTATGGTCAGCCATATGAGGTTAGTCGGACTTGGCAGATGGGGAAGCTGTCGCAGGTGCGGAGCTCAAGCTACAACAAACAACGTCACCTGCCAACCACCCACCTACCACATCACACGTACGACTGCGCACGTCGCAGAATACATCTTTTTCAAAAGCAATCCACTCAAGAGCTCACGCGAGCCATTGGCGTAAATGGCATCACGACTCCTTCTCCCGGCGACCCGGACAGCTGCCCGTAGCATCCAGCGAGTGCCGGCCCGCGGCTTCCAAACGAGCAATGTGTTGAGACAGGAGGTGGTTGCACCTGCGCCAGTGAAGAAGCCCGTCGGCGCCTTCCGCGGAGGGTGAGTCTCTTTCTGCGACATGCGACAGCTTTTTTCAGACGCTTGGAGATGTGCTTTGCAGAGCAGCACAGGAATGAATCGTGGCTGACTGGCTTATATCAGGCTGTTTGGATTCCTGCTCGGAGCGACGACTGCAGGCGCCGGCATGTACTACTACGTCATTGACGAGTACCGCGTTTCGAACGAGCTCTTGACCGAGGACATCTACGTACGTTGGCCGCTAGACTAAGCCTCGCGCGCCCGCATGCATTGCATAGCTTGCGGGACTGACCATGTTACGAGTATTGACTGGATTCTAGGCCTTGCAGTCCGCCGTACAGCGAATAGAGAGCTACGTGAAGACGCTCGAGGAGAAGGTGGATGTGCGGAAGAAGTAGACGATCACGCGATGATACCATATGCCTGCAAGCGTGGCTTACGAGGAGTTGGAATGGCGGAGATACGCGGAATGGTGGAACAACTATCAGAATGTCGGTTCCAAGGGCAACGAAGTTGTACTATCGGGCGATCAGTTAGGGAGGAAAACCGAGCTGCGCTAACTTATACCAATGCATCTTTTTCGGCTTTCCATGCTGACACACATAGGTGCAATGTAGTCTTGCAAGTCCGTATTCATGGGTGTCTCGGACCATACCACACCTTGCTCTGCATCCTACGACCTGTATCCAATCACCATTTGCACATATCCAGAACGCGCGGCGTTAGATTACCCGTATAACCTCACGATGTCCGCTGCTCCCGAAGACCACATGGGCAGGAACGGGTCTGGCCATGTTCCTGCAGGTAATTTACATGGCCTGATCTGAGTCTCAGATCGGGTGTAAAAGTACCACTATGCAGCACTACGGGTGGCTCTCTGGTTGCTTCAAGAATATAGACTGTTGCTCCTAATTTAAGATTCCACTGTAACTTGGAACGCTGAAGGGCAAATAATGCGGCGGTTACCGGAAGTGCGCCTTCAGCAGGCACCGACGCCTCGTATGATCGGGTGGCTCCTGGCTATACGATACTCGAACTTCAGGCGGTGACACCTTTAGTTGCCACCCAGGAATACACCGCGAGCACCATATGCATGCGCGCGTGACCTCTGCAGCACTCGCTTGTACAACAAAGTCTCGCAACTATGCTATGCATACTTTTGCAGCTTTCCTAATCGGCTCCGGACATCTTTTGGAGGACCCACCCCACCGCTTTGGGCCCGGATCTACGGCTAGGCATTGCGGTTATCGATTCACCCGCTGCACGAAAACAAGATCGAAGTGCAACAATAGCTTATCATGGCTGCAAAACCCAGAGCGCCGAGATGTTCCAAATGGGATGCTACTGGATAATGCGCCGTACCTAGGCTCTAAGAAATCAATCAAGCGCATCTTGGAGCATCACGAATACCGCCCAGTCTCCGCTCCGCCCATGCGCTGCCTTTGCAAGCGAAGCCCTCTGTTGGACAGCTATAGCGCCTCATTCCGACCAATCCGAGCTTGCCTGTTGTCATCCGCGACTCACGCTGCATGTTTGCTGCACAAATGTATTGTTTTTGGCGCCTCTAAGGAAGCCTGTTACGCGAGCCCGTACCTGCGGACAAGCTTGGCAACGCGTACCCGTCATTGTGGGAGTGGGATTCATATCAGCTGCGGCTCAGTGGTGGCTTATGCCAAGGCCGTACAACGACACCTTGCTCGAGAAAGACCAACACATGAGTTACATGCGCGCAGCCGCTGAGGTCAGTTGCAGACGTTTACGAATGCTATCCAATTTGGCAAATGCCATACTTTAAGGCCCCTCCAATTCTGCGGGAGTCATGTGAGGTTACGTTGAAGCGGTTTGTGGCCATTTAACTTCTCACTACAGCGGACCGGCGCCGTCGGCTCTCCATGGTACGATGCCCTTTAGCGCGCAGATCATTTGAGCCTAACCATTCACTACACTCCACGCAGTATGATCGGCCAAGAGCCTCGAAGTTCTTGAGACACATGGCCGTCAGATTTCTGCCAGCCCCAGGGCGAGACCCATTGTGCACACACATCCTTATACCGAACGTCCCAGGGCAGTGGTTAGTACGAACTGTGAGCGCTAAAGCAGACTCTTCTAGCCCTATCGCTGTCGTACTACCTTGGAACCCGAGATGCGTATTCAAAGGGCTCGAGTAATCGTCTTGAAAAGACGACGATAAGATATCTGCGAGATGAATCTCACTATGCAAACCCGGTTTTGCGATATGCCGGCTTTGCAGTAACCTTCTCCATGAGTGATACTGGATCTGGAGCACAGTAGCGAACTCGCCGAAGCAGACGAGTCTAGGGCGCTCTTCTGCCAACGCACTTCCATACACCAGGTCACCGAAGGATGTGTGTTTCGTCCCTGCTGCCTGCTGCGTTGTGACGTCAGAGTTGGATATACGAGAAAGTAAGCACCACATGCGAAGCATCGAAGCGATTGCCAAGCTCGCACTCTGTCCCACTCAACCCTTGGAGCTCGAAAAGGCTTTGCAGCTGCGGCCTGGAGACTGACTGCAGGCTATCGCAGCACTAAGACGCTCCGGAATTTTGAACTATTGACTTGCTCTATCTGGTCACTTCACCTCGTATGTTGACCTTTTGATCCTGGACCCCTCGCTGCATTGTCATGGCCAGGGCGTATTCTTGGACATGTTGCTTGCGTTGGCTGAATTCTAGCACAAGCATGTTTTCGTGGCTGCATTACATCCCCCGGTTCTAGACGATGGAGTTCATGTTCCCTTAGTCGTAGGAGAGGCAGGGCGCCGTAGTATATAATGGTGTCCCAATGCCCGGCTTCTTCATAGCAGCAGCGGGCACTCCTTCGTTCGATTCAAACAAGTCCTTTCATTCACATCTTGTTTTCTATCATTCACAAAGAACACCATGTTTCACAAGGCGTTCTTGACTTTGTCGTTTTTCTCTTTGGCACTGCTTGCCCCTGCCACACCTCTCGAACCACGTGAAGCAGCTCCTGGCCTCATTGATGATTTGCTCACCGGACTTCTTAGTCCTATCGAGCAGCTGATCAAGGACATTCTAACGGGCGTCACGTCTGGTGTTGCGGATGATGTGATATCGAGCAAGCCTCTGATCTGTTTATCGGCAGTAGAGAAATGTTGTGTTTGTAAGTACCACCTCCCTATGCTCCCTTCAGATTCCCATCTAACAACCTGCTTGAAGGGTGGGATGTTTCTGAAGAACTCACCAAGAAGTTCAAAGAATCCAACGGCCTATGCAACGACAATGCCCGCGCCGCCGTCCGCTTTGGCTTCCACGATGCGGGAGCCTGGGACAAGGACACCACCACCGGTGGCGCAGACGGCTCTCTAATGATGGACTTCGGTGAAATCGACCGCGCCGATAACAACGGCCTGCAGAACGTCCGACTTCTGCTCCGTGAAGTACAGGCCAAGTTCAAAGTAGGCTATGCCGACCTCGCCCAGTATGCGCACAACCACGCAACTATCTCTTGTCCTAAGGGCCCTCGCATCCGCACTTTCATTGGGCGCGAAGATGCCACGGGACCTGCGCCCGAAGGACTACTCCCCGATACGCATGACACACCCGACAACCTCATTGCACTGTTCGAGCGAAAGGGCTTCACGCCACACGATCTCGCAGCCCTAGTCGGCGCCCATGCTGCAGCCAAGCAGCGCTTTGTCGACCCCTCGCAAGCAGGCAAACCGCTAGACACCACCCCCGGCGTATGGGACGTAGAATTCTACAACGACACGCTCCAAGAGCCGCAGAACCCGGACATCTTTGTTCTGCCCAGCGACAAGAAGCTCAGCGTGCATCCCAAGATCAACGACGAGTGGCTGGAGTTTGTGGGCAATCAGCCACACTGGAACGAGGACTACGCGAAGGCTTATATTAGGATGAGTTTGCTTGGTGTGACGAACTTGAAGGATTTAACGGATTGCACGAAGACGTTGCCGAAGAAGACGCTTATCTGAGGAAAGACGGGAGAGCATTATACCTGGGTCGCGTGTTTTTGATTATATACCTTTTGGGTCTTGTGGATCGGACGAAGGGTTATGGTGTCGCCTCGTTTACGACGATACGAATCTATGATTGAATGATATATCTTCTTCTATATTCCTGTCTTTGGCCTCTTTTGACCTTCCTCAGTTCTCACCAAAGGGGCCCATCGGACGAATGTAGATATGTGACCGTGAACGAAATCATCTGAACGCACCAACCAGAAGGCCGTCTATTCGGAGATCGCAATGCATGCTTTATCATGAATTTATGCGAGGAAAATTTTTAGGACGTGATTAGTGCAATGTGCAAGAGTGAAGCTTTCCATCGAAGATGCTAGAACGTAGACAATCTGTCTTGAGGCGACGGGTTGACATCCAGCAAACCTGAAGTGATGCAGAGCAATCCGAGAGAAAACCAGTAACACGCTTAGTACTGAGACACGAAAGGAGATGCCGAAATTATGTCAAATTGAAGTATATATCCTTGACATCCCAAAGCTAGCTACGAGCGCGCCCATGACCAAGTCAGTTCCTCGAGATAGAAGGGTGCGGCCAGTACGACAGGCCCACCAACTTGGACCGCAACCTCAGAGCTCCCAAGGACGACCATAGACCCTCCTCCGTTTGGGAAGGTTACTAGGCAGCTCCGGATCCTCGTGCGTGTAATGGCCCTCAGTCGATGGTTCGTCAGCCCCATCGCGTACCGGGTTCGACTTGACGCTGTGCTCAGAAATCCATAGAGCGTCACGGGCGTCTAGATATTCACGCAAAGTCTGAGGGTCTAATCGACGCTTGCGGCGCATAGCCTGCTTCCTGGAGTCATACTTGGTGGTCTTGCGAATAGCGGCTTTCTCCGGTAGAACAGGGAGTCTGTCCTTTTCAGGTGTCTGAGGCTTGTGCGCACCCCAGTGGCGCTTGAGACCCGTCTGGCCTGAGTGCATATGGTTGTCGCTTGGCTTGAACTGGGCATGCGCATTATTCGGATCCTGCTCCATTCCAGCGCGACGTGCGGCCATCAGCTCGGCTGATGTCCGATGCTGAGGCGCGTAACCGACACGATTATCCCCTGCTTTCTCGTAATCAGCATGTGCATTCAGGTCCATGCCTGACGACCTACTATTTTCGGATTGTCCTTCGTCCGAAACAGCGGTAGCAGGATTTGAATCTGAGGCGAACAAGGTACGCCGATCGAGATCTTGCTCGCCTTCAAGTTCTTCAAGGTCTTCAACTTCTATGCTATCAGCGTCAAAGATACAATTTACCACGGAGAAGCCAGAGTCATCTGATAGCCCAAAAGTGTTATCAGGCACCTGGACCACAGCATACTCTTCGGAATCATACTGACCTTCCTCAGCAGAGCTATCGACTGTAACAACATTAACGGTACCCAGAACACGACTGTCTGATCCAGTCGCGACCGAGCCCTCGGACTGGGACGGCGCCGGAGGACCGTCTTCGTTCGTCTCGTGAGCTTGGGCAGCGTCTTCTTCCACCGGTAGATTGCTTAAGGCACCTGTTTGAGCGGTGTTCGGCACAAAGGTAATGACTCGACCGTCACTGAGCGTGATCGATCCGCCTTCGACAGGGAAATGAAGAAATGTTGGAGGTCCGCCTTCTTCGGTCGGGGGTAGTCGTATCAGAGCACTATCGCCTGGGAAGGCGTCGTTCGGAGGCGACATTCTGGGTGAAATATCGGGATGCGGGGTTGTAGGTGTGTTGACCCACCTCGTGGTTGAGGGCACTCTTCTGGGTGTGGTGGTAGTTGTGCGAGGTTGAGCGGCGGAGTGTTTCCGTTTATGCAGAGGGCACGGAAGCTTGTCTCGCTTTTGTGAAGCTCACAATGGCGCATGCAGACTCAGGTTCAGCCTACCTCCTGCTCAATGAATGTGCGAGGTTGGTAGCAGCCTTGGATTGAAATTGTTAACTAAACAATGTGTGACATGCAGTCTTTGTGGGACTGGACGGCTCAGGAAAACCACTCATCTATATTCTATTGCTTATTTGTTTGCCATACCAGGCATAATCGGAGATGGCCACCTTTTTCGCTCCCTGTGAACACGAGGGCAGTATAGACACTCGCCACCCTAGCTTTTCAGACCACTTGATTTCTGTAAGGCCTATATTTGAGTAACTCTGCAAAGTCTACCACCATTCACCCTGCTACCTCTCCAACCCTTTACCTTGAGATCATGTGATCTCTCGCAGGTCCCACGCCAATCCACCGTACCGGCACTCCGACAAACTTCTCGATGTACTCAATGTATTTTCTCGCGTTCTCAGGCAGATCGCTGAAAGTCTTTACGCCGGTCGTAGGTTGTTTCCATCCGGGGATTGTCTCATAGTGAACTTCCACCTTAGACAGAATTTCCGCGTCGGCAGGGAAGTGCTCCAACGTCTGGCCATTGTAGGAGTATGATGTGGCGACCTTGAGCTCCTCGAAGTCATCGAGGACATCAAGCTTGGTAAGGTTTATTGATGTGTAATCGTTGCATGCATGCGAGTGCTTGACGACCACCAAGTCCAACCATCCGCACCTGCGTTTCCTGCCGGTCGTCACGCCCACCTCGTGACCCTGCTGCTGGAGCTTCTCGCCAACGTCGTTCAATTGTTCCGTGGGGAAGGGACCGGAACCGACGCGCGTGGTGTATGCTTTTACAACGCCGATGACTTCCTTGATGGAGCGCCAGCCGAGAGTCAGACCGGTGAGGACACCGCCGAGGCCAGTGTTGGAGGAGGTGACGAAGGGGTAGGTGCCGTGGTCGATGTCGAGCATGAGGGCGTTGGCACCTTCGACGAGGATGGGCGTGTTCTTCTCTTTCGCGGAGGCGAGGAGCGGGACTTGGTCGATAACGTACTGTTCGAGCTTGGGGCGGTACTCCTAGATGCCAGTCAGTGAGGGTTCGAACAACTGGAGAAATATAGGGTATTGCAGAGCATCTGCCTTACCTTGTATCTGTTGATCTCCTCCTCAACATCGTAGTTGAGCAGATCACCAAATCGCTTCTTGTAGCCGTCTGCTAGTCTCCGCATACCGGTTTCGAACTTCTCCTCATTGAAGATATCGCACATGCGCAGGCCGCTCCTGGTCATCTTGGTGCTGTAGGTTGGGCCGATGCCCTTCTTTGTGGTTCCAATCAACCCACCACCCAGCTCGACCTCCTCCAGCCCATCCACCAGCTGGTGCACATCGAAGACGACCTGCGCCCTGTCACTGATGTATATCCGGCCGTCCGTCTTCAGACCCTTTGCATCCAATGCCTCGAGCTCCTTGAAGAAACTGGGCACATGGACGACGCAGCCGCTGCCGATGACGTTGACGCAGCCCGGGTTCACGAGGCCCGAGGGCAGGATGTGGAAGTCGTAGGTGATGCCGTTGGCGACGATGGTGTGGCCGGCGTTGTTACCGCCCTGGGCGCGGCAGCAGAGTTTGGACGAGTGGGCGAGGATGTCGGCGAGCTTGCCTTTGCCTTCGTCGCCCCATTGGGCACCGAGGACGACGGTGACGGACATGTTCGAAGAAGGACGAGCAGAGCGGGCGGGGCGCCGAGGGTGTATTTAATTGCGCATGCGGCGCGGAGAGGGACGGCTTATTGGGGCGCGTCAGTCGCGCCCAATGAAAATGTTTGCACGCGGGCAGCTTTGGTGAAAGATGGCCAGGAGCGGGTACCGGAAGCCTTCATGGTCGCTATGACTGGCCGTGAACGGCGCCTTGGGCAGACACTCACACTGGGCTTTTCCGACCGCAAGGCATGCTAGGCGCAGCTTTGGGGCACCGACAACGCAATTGAGCACCCGCACGCAACGATTTCTCCAGGGCGCAGAGACGAGTGCGGCTCAAACTGGGGGTGGTGTGCCCTGCCCCGCCCCCACCAAAGCCTGCCGGTGACGCGATGTCGCACATTTTGCATGCCCGTGTGCGCCCAATCAGAGCCCGGCGATCTGCGTTACATAATGCCATTTCTCCCAGCCATTCACCCGTGCACACCACGAGATACTACCAATACTATGTTCATCGGTCTATCAGACGCTTTGCCCGTATCTTCCGCTCCTATTCAAGGATGACTTTGACTCTGCCTAAAGTGTGGCCAGCTCAATCATCCATCCATCATATTCCTACATACATTAGCATAGGTATCTGTTGATGTTCATGCAGTCTTCTACGCCACATCTTCCATGCTGTGATACCATAGACTTTGTGCTGGCAAGTTACACAAACCCCACTTCAGCTCGTATATTTCACTTTTCTTGCAACAATGCGAATCCTTTCTTTCAATCACTCGTCATCTCTCTTTCTCAGTCCATGATGGCGAGCCCAGGAACACCATCCTCGTGTATGATCTGTGATAAGCCAAATAGCCGTCGCTGCAGCCAATGCAAGAGCACCTACTATTGCTCCCCAGCATGTCAGAGATCCGATTGGCCTACCCACAAGCTTCTTTGCGCAAACTCCGCCTCGTTCACGTCTCCACGGCCAACCCCAGAGCATGTCTGCGCCATCTACTTCCCCGTGGACAAGGAGAAACCCGAGTTCATCTGGCTCTCTTGCACGTGGAAAGTGAACGAGAGACGTGGCGAGAGGTTTCAAAGTCCCGATGACGATTCGATACTGGGCCCCGATGCCTTCAAAGGAGGTGTACCCTTCGCATGAAATCCTATATTAGAACGGGATCTCTCGGATATGATATACATCAGATATCGCGATTCGTTCCTCTTGGACGGGTCAGAACGAAACAAAAGCGTCGCCGCTATAACTGCTACACTACCTGGACAGCACCTGGATTGGAGAGGCCCGATCATAGCATATGGCAAGCGAGGACATTTTTTTGCTCCGGGCGAGTGCAAAGATATCGGTATCAACGATTTCCGGCATGTCGTGGATTGGTTCCACTATCAAGGTTAACGTTGCTTGATGGGCTTCAAGATTCCATCGATATCTACCGGCGATGGGGGCTTGGTCACCGGAGGCATCGCGGAAAGACCAGGGGGATAGACGACTGAAAGTCAGCATGAAAATTGTTCTCAAAGTATCATGTGTCCTCACGGATGAAGGGAAAAAAGTTAGCCTCGAGGTTGGTCGCGTGTCACGTAGACATTATCTGGGTTCTTGCTGGACGAAAATGAAGTGGCGTAGGGCTGGCTGGGGACAAAAGGAATAACCAAAAGGTAGACACTATACAGAGAAATACTTAGGGGGTGTTGCATGATACTGTGCCACGGCCGTTTGGGGAATTCGAGCTGCAAAATAAATCGGGATAAACCTAGTATGGACGTTTGATTGCATACCAACAATGGACACATACCTGCAATGGGTTAAAAGAAAGAAAATATGATAAATATAGTCAAGTGAAGGTGTTCTCAGAGCAAACGTAGATGGGAAACGCCACTGAAGAACGCGTTAGCTTCATCTCGTTTGCAACGCCTCGCCTTCTCTCACTTGCGTCTCCCCTCACGGGTAGATGCCTGCCATTCTCGCCGGTCGGCTGTCACCATGCCCTTGGCCCTTGTTGGTACGATGGTGTCTTCTCAAATCAAAGAACTTTCCAGCTCTCTGTTGGCGTATTCTTTGCTTCTTCTCACTGACCTAACTGCCTCAATCGCACACCACCAGTTTTCCATTCTAGTAAAGAGACACGAATCAGCCAACCAACGAACATGCATCTCCTCACTTTCCTCGCCATCCTCATGTTGGCTCTTCTCGGCGCGGCCGCCCCCATCGATTCGACCGACATCACGCCCATCAGCCCCCTTGTCGAAGCTGGCCCGCTATGCCGCCACGAGCCGCACTGCGTCCTCGTCACCTTCGACTCCGGCAAGCAGATCGAGCTCGACAACGAGAATTGCCGAGATCTCACAGACGGCAATGAAGTAATCGGCATCCTTATAGCAGACTGCTATTGCACGCTCTTCTCGTAAGTATCCTAGGTGGCATCGCAGGATCTCGGGAGACGAGACGTGGATGTGGGATTGGATATGGCTAACGGCAGATAGGAGTTACGGTTGCGCAAGTGTCCCAGATGGCTTTTGGTGGCATGGCGGAAAGTGCAATGGTCTTATGGGACCAGACTTTGGATTTCCGGTTAGATCGATTGCTTGTTCGGGACAGTGAGGCGGGGCGTCGAAAGAATATTTGAGATGTAGGATGGCATGAATTCCCAGAAGTCTAGGTGTCGTCTTTGAAGGTAGACTGACGACGGTCTATGCTTGTAAATGAGAATGGTATTTTAAGTCTTGGGTATGTGTTCAGATTTTCACCGGGATTTCTGGACCTGAACCTACGCTTAAGGCAGCCCTTATGGAAAGAGGATGATCAGAAGGTCTATCTCATTGCTCAACGAACCGGACGATATCGTGGAATTCCTTCAGAGAATGGCTGATTTGTAACCCAAAAGTGCTAGTGATGTAGCATACGCAGAGCTGCAGCCTCTTACCCAGTTCTATGTCGACGCTCAACCGCTAAATCCCAAGTGATAGTAATTCAATTCCTGTTTCACTGTAGATATAAAACCCGTCACGTTGCTCTTGTACCTCGAAATTTCTCTTTCATACATCTACAATCAACTAGAACATACCGACGCTCCAATCAACACCAGTCATCTATCACCAGGTGTACGATGCATCTCTTCACACTCTTCACTATCCTCTTGCTGGCGCTCTTCAGCGCTGCCATCCCCATCAGCGACGACATCGGCATCTCACCAATCAGCCCGCTCCTCGAGTCTCGCTCCTGTAGGTCACCGTCCTGCATCCTCATCACATTCGCCGATGGCACGCAGATCGACCTCAACAACATCCAATGTCAGAACATGGGCAAGGAGGTGATTGGCGTGCTCGTAGGAGAATGCTACTGCGCGCTCTGGGCGTAAGTATAGAAGCGTCAACGAGAACGAGGTGGGAGTTGCTAACAGAGTAAAGCAACCAAGGATGTAGCGATCTCGTCCAGTCTGTGTTCCCGTGTCCTGGTGTTATCAGCGACTTCACGAAGCCCGTAAGGTCCATCTCGTGCGGTGGATGGAGCGGCGGCGGCCGTTAGGCAAGATGTAGCCAACTTTGGCGATGAAGGTGCGCGTCTGAACGAATGTGAATAAGCTGGGTCTGTCGGAAATCATGCCTTGATAAGAGGTTGGAAAATGGCTGTTTCTTCGTAGCATTGGGACGATGAGTACCATGTGATGGCGAATGGCTTTTGGGTAGATCAGTGAGCAGGCAATGTCTGGTTTTAAGTAGCTGATCAATCGTCTACAAGAACATTATTCTTTCATTTTACCTTTCTGTACTTTCACATATTGGTAGTACCGTCCAAATCTAGACTACACCAGTGCCAGCGGAAAGAGTGACTCCGTGTCGCGGACGCGTTCTTAACCCCGTGTAAAGTCCGTGTACGTGCCGCCACCGCTCACTCTCAAGCATGGATGCCTTCACCGTCTACTCCAACATCCACGTTCCCTTTACGCCCGGCGCCGTGCCCCCATAATCCCTCGCAGTAATTTCTCTGGTTCACCGAGAACTATTAAAGCCCGCCACCCGGCAACATCCAGCGCATGCGCGCTACTCCACCATGCCTCTCGGCTTCGAGCGCATCAACGAACGTACACAACGCCCGAATGCCCACATCAACTTTATTCGGCCGCTCCCCGGCCCGACCTCAAAGACCGCCGAAGACATTCTCAACCGCGTCGCTGCCATCTGCTATCCCTTCATGAAATCGAACATGATACTCGTTCAAGCCCTCGAAGAGTTCCCCTTCAACAACGAATTTGTCGGCCGCAACTTCAACGCAGGGGAAGTGATACAATTGGTTCTCAAAGACAGAAATGGCATGTGGCTTCCACAGAGAATGATCGAGATGGTCATGGTCCACGAGCTTGCCCATTGCAAGCAGATGAACCACTCTGGTGCGTTCTGGAAAGTTAGAAATGCGTATGCGGAGGATCTGAGAGCGCTCTGGGCTAAAGGATATACTGGCGAGGGTTTGTGGGGACGCGGCAGAAATTTAGACACTGGCGCATTGCAGCAAGAAGACAGAGACCCCAGGGATCTACCCGAACATATTTGTGGTGGGACCTACGGCCGTCGGTCTTCTCGGAAGAGACGTCGCGGAGGAAAGGCCAAGGAGGGCTTGACGTATGCGGAGCGCAAGCAGCGCCGCATTCTGAAGAAGTTTGGCGCAGGAGGCCAAGCGTTAGGATCTGACGAGCATACCAAGGTGAAGCTCGAAGGAGGGACTACAAAGAAGGGTAAACCTAGGGTGGCGGGTAGCGCACGCGGTCGAGACTTACGAGCAGCTGCAGCGTTGGCCCGATTCGATACGGCGAAGAAGGAGCAGGTAGAAGTGAAGAAAGAAGAAACATCCTCAGACAGCGAGTCTGAAGGCGAAGAAACAGACTTTGTTGAGGGACAGGCAGCCATCGATATAGACGGCAAGCAGATGACAGACGAAAAGGGCCGCGCACTTGTGAAAATATGTGAAGATGAGGACGCAAAAGATGGCGATGCTCAGCGCGAGATGGACGAGCTCCATGGTTTGACTAGGTCAAAGGCCAAATCAACTTCATCTGCAAGTTCATCACTTGCGAAGGCGAAATCTTCGGCACGCTCATCAGATCCTCCAAGGCCGTCTTCAGTCAAGTCGAACACCGCATCAAGCAGAGCCTCTTCTACAAAACCATCTGCACAAGTCATCCACATCGACGAGATATACAAACGACGCCCAACGCGATCCCCGGAGTCTTCCGCTGTGCCTGCAACCACAACATGCGCTATATGTTCGCTCAAAAACCAGATCGGGTCCTTTACATGCATCGTGTGCGCCCACGTCCTTAATCCTCATCTCGATGTCAACCATTGGAGTTGTAAAAGCGTCGCATGTAAAGGTAGCAGCTATATTAATGCGGGCGACGTAGGAAGATGCGGGGTTTGTGGTGCTCTGAAGTAATGTGTCGAAGGCGCAAAAGGGATTTTGTGTTAGGTAGGATCATGATACCCCCCCAATGGAGACACTATTTAGTTTTTCAATGTTTTTGTTGTGGTCGGATTTCGACGTGCCCGGATGCATTCGCCTAAGTGCAATGCGCGGGTTGATCTTTCCCATGCAAGGGCGGGGTCGATATCTGCTGCATTAGCCCATAGCGTTCTCTCTCGTATGTCAATCCTTGACGGCCATCCAGCACGATTCCTTTTGCATCCTCAAGAATTCTCATACCGTGTTTTCGTTTCTTCTTGTCATTTGTCGGAAAATAATGCAGGATACCATAGAAGACACGGAAGTGTCTCGGCTTCTGGCTTTGTTCGAATCTTTACCTGCGTCAGCCCAGGCAACAGCGCTTCGCAAGATCCAAGATATAAAACAAACCACACAAACAGAACGTGAAGCGATCGAGGCTCATAGTTGTGGGCTTTGCAAGAGATTTGGGCTCTCGTGGGACTCACCTAACCGCGACAGGGCTATGGCAAGTGCCCGTGCACACCTTCCAGATTTCGACGATTCGGGTGCTGGGGCGCATTTCAAGTGGCCATATTTGTCTAAACAGCATTCTCTAACCAAAGAAGCTCTGTTCCAAGGACTATCGCGTCAGTGTCTTCTATTCCAGTGGATCTTCTCTGTTCTGGGTCGTGGCCTCGCCTCCTTCAAAGCAGAGGTCGCCCATAAAGGCATTCTTATACAACCGGGATTAAAGAACATATCAGGGACACTCCAAGATGACACTTTAGATCATCCCAAACATGATCTTGACCATATTGACGCTGCACGAGGCTTAGAAGTACAGATCGAGTTTAACCATAGCGGCACAGAGGAAGGGGCACTCAAGGTCTGGTATGACCCAGACCCTCTCGTCGTGGACAATCTTTGGGCTGCTTCTCCAGAGGCGCGTCAGAATACGTCATACGCAGTATTTGAGAAGACGTATCGAGGGGTATCGAGGCAACGCCTCACGGGATACACAACCGCAAGTGAGTGATGAATCAAGCAGCGGAGATGTTGTCAAAGGAGATATTACGACCTAATTTCCAAGGTTGGGAATATCTTCGAAGGATGTATCACCCCTAGACAAGTGACACTATCCCCGATTTTGAAGGGAACATTGTGTTGCAGGCAGGATGGCTTCATCTTTGACACATTCAAAACCACTCAAGACGAGAAAGGCGACTTTTGTATTCGATTTGAGTGTCTTGAATGTACTTTAGCTAACCTTCAGTTTTAGATGACCCTGCTGCAACATCAATTCTACCGCGACCGGCTAAATTTTTCCTCGACGCAGAGGATGGTTTCCGACTTGCGCGCGGTTGGCTCGATGAGTGTGTCAATGCACATCAAAACTGTGCAAGTGGAGTAGGAGTCTTGCCGTCACGGGTTATAGACGTTGGAACACGGTTCCCAATCCGCACAGTCAAGCTTCATTGGACGGAAGAAGGCGAAACAGGTAAGTATGTTGCCTTGTCTTACTGCTGGGGCGGCATACAATCGCTAGTGACCACGTCAGCAACGGCTCAAGAATTCACGGATGGAATCCCCACATCTCGGATCCCCAAGACGATCTTGGATGCCATCAACTTGACCCACAAGCTCGGACTAAGGTTCCTCTGGGTCGACGCACTATGCATCATACAGGATGACCCTGAAGACGTCGCTCGAGAGATCAGTAAAATGACTCAAATCTATCAAGAGGCTTGTGTGACTGTTTCTGCGGCTTCCGCCAAATCAGTCCATGATGGTTTTCTTTCTCTCCATCGCATACCCATGGGTCAATCGGTTAGGCTTCCTATTACCATGCAAAGTGGTGTGGTGGGTTCCATATATCTGCAGGAGCCTCGTATCTATTCCAGTACTGAGGACCCTATTCATCTTCGAGCTTGTAAGTCTTTCAGGTTCACGTATAAGTCCGAAGATCTGTCACGCATATAACAATTGCGAAACATGTTGGCTACGGCGTGTTATCTCAGGCTATTCGGTGTCGAGACTAGATGACCCAGAATCTTGGATTATATAAGTGAGCTATTGTAGAGTACTATGAGGTTTCAGACTTTCATGTATGAATTACTAATATTATCTCGATAGGGACACTGCAAGAGCATATCCTTCCCCAGAGGATGCTTCTGTACGGAGCGCAAGGCCTTTGGTGGACGTGTTCCTCAAGAGAGTACTCTGACATCTCGAACGCCGCAGCCAACAACAACGTGCCTCCACCTTCAATTTTTCGCGGATCAAGAACTTCCACTCATCCCAGTATCACTTCATGGCGTTCCATAGTCCGTGACTACACGCGGCGTTTCTTGACTGTACCCACAGACAAACTACCGGCAATCGCGGGCGTCGCAGCGCACTACAGCAGAATATTCAATAGCCCTTACCTTGCTGGCCTCTGGAAGTTTGCGCTAATCTCTGAACTAATGTGGTGCTCTATTCGCTCAGACATCACGCGTCCCATCGTCCAACGCGCGCCATCGTGGTCATGGGCAGCTGTGGATGGAGAGGTACACCATGATTGGTGTCCCTTAGCACTTGGGCCACGGTGTCCGCAGATTCTAAGTTGTACTGCCACACCGACATTAGGATCATCTCCATTCGGGTCTGTGGATCCTCAACAGTGCGTTCTTCGCCTAAAGGGTTACCTAACGGAAGCCTACTGGCACCAAGATCGAAAGCGCATCTACAAATCGCGCCCTGAAGTAACAGATAACCTCGAACTACTGGTGATTGGACGATCACAGGCTGATGCACTAGAGATGAGTACTCATGGTCTTGGTATACCGGTATGGGCGCTGCTTGTCCAGGAAGAGCCGTGCCGTGGCTTGCTATTGGTGCAGGTCGGGGAGGATACATTCAGGAGAGTAGGACTGTTCTATCGAATTTGGAACTATATGGATTTTAAATTCGAGCAAAGAACTTTCTGCATCATATAACGCATCAGATACTGGACAAATTTCAATTGACAAGAGGGGGGGGCATTGGACCCGGTTTGTGCTCCTGTAGGGCACAATATGACATCTAAGCCAGCGACGAAAGATGGATGAGTTCTGACAAGCTGCATCCCCCTCAAAGGATGAATCTAGTTTCTTCATTATTTGTATTCGAAGACCAACGTCGTACTTTGTGCAAGAAACTTTCTGTTTTTGTCTTTTGCACGAAGGTGTTTGTTAATAGAACAGTCAGCCATTTTCAGTGTAGAAGAGTTTGCATTCGAGTGAGCGATAAACATGACAAGGTTCAAAGCAGTGCTTTTTTATCCTTTAATATTTCGCAGCACTTCTCTTATTTGGTTCAACGGTTTCGAATTCTCCATACAATAGCAAGTATCTACCATACAGTCGGGTTACCCGACTTCAAATAAGATGCAATAGGGGTGGTTCCGTTTAGATTCAGCTTAATCGCCTGCGCAAATGCTTGCGCCGACAGATCGGCACCCGTGGGGCTAGTGTGCGTATGATCGTTGGGATAGAGCGCGTTCGTTCCGGAATTACCCAGCTTCCTGTACGCGTTGAGAACTGCCTGGAAGTGATCGACGAAGTAGCCGCCGGTGCCAATCTCCTTGCCCGCTTGCGCAGCGTAGGCTACGAACCTCGGCGCTGAGGTGCTGAATGAACCACCTTCCCACAGGTTGTTAGGCGTCTGGCTGCTCACAACGACAGTTGCGCCCTTAGCGATGTATGACTTGGCAGCCGCCTTGACGTAGTGCCCGAAAGTATATACGGTCGAGCCGTCCTTTCCGGATTTGCATGTTTCTTCGGCGGTGCCGGGACAATCGCTGCGACCGTTGTCGGTGGAAGATGTGGGCGAGCCGCCGTCGTTGTGTCCGAACTCAATGACAACAATGTCTCCCGACTTCACCAAGTTCGCGATCTCGGTGAAGCGACCCTCGTTCGAATAGCTGCGGGCTGAGCGACCACCGACGGCTTTGTTGACCACCGGCACAGTCACATATTTGTTTAAGTATTGGCCCCATCCTAAATTGAGTCAGTCCGAAACGTATTGGGTCGTGAGTATCATTATTACCGTCAGTTGCACCATCGTTGGCACCCTTGTTGGCCATGGTACTATCACCGGCAAGATAGATTGTCGGTGTGGCTCTCTTCTCCATGACTGGAGTAGCCAGCGCAGCAAGCGCAAACGACGCCGAAACACACAGGCCTGAGGAGAACTTCATTTTGTCGACTTGTGAGCCCGAAAATTCAGATTGGCCTTCAGCTTCTTGGAAATCTCAAGTCGAGGTACCATCATGAGAGGGTACAGAAAGTCAGTATATATGGGAACCCTTCGCAATCTTCGCGATATTGCATTTGCACGCCACTATCCGTTGTCGTTGTTTCGAGGACGGAAAAATATAAAGAAGGCCGAGCGAAACGTCCCATACCCCTGCCATGACACATGTAGCCAGGGTTTGCTCCGTGACTAACACGAGCCTCCAATTACAACCATGCTTGGCTATAATATATACAACGGATCGGCATCTTGTGCAGTATTCGATCTTAAGTCGTCTTGAACAGCCAATCATCGTTGTTGCCTTTATGATACTACCTGGGGGAGGCTACCGTCGGTATCTTAATCGAATGTAAAACCAAGTTTGCGTGATGTACGATCGGCTCAAAGACCAGCGAAAGCGACTTCTGTGTGCTGGAACAATTGTTTTCGGCAAAGCAAAGCTTACGCACATCGTACGGAAAATTGTCATGCTACCTTGCAGTTTCTCCCCTCAATGCTCTGTAACATGTATCGGCTCGGCCGGCAATGCGCGATTCAGCAACCAACTATCCCGATGTAGCGAAAGCTGTTGGAGTGCCCCGTTCGTCACTTCAAAAGGGGCCGTTTGACCGCTCCCTTATTAGAAAATGTGTCGATGCGAACAAGCTCGGTACGCATTGTTCCGCGAATATGGCGTTATAGGTGGCCATATGGCACGTGCTATTTGTTGGTTTTGAACAAATAATGATGGAGAATATGTGCAAATCATCTGCACCCCACATTCTTCCCTAATCCCGATCGATCTCCGTTAGCGCGCCTCATCTGACTCAACACAGTGTATGGGATATATTGAACCAGATGATCTAGAACCTCGCAAGAGCAATACAAGGTAGAAATCACGAGTAAGCCTATATCAGATTCAGATAGCGTATTTGAGAAGCTAAATTTGGCTACAACGCAAGTCCTTCATTACTCCTATTATTTTCACGCTAACATTTTCGCCGTAGGTGACTTGTCAGCGGTGTGCTATAGTTTTAAAGTATTCAACTTGGTTCTTCAAAGATCCAATCACATGGATGACCAGGAATTACTATGATGAATACCTGTTAAATAAAACATTTTTCGGTCGGGGCTATGGCACTACACGTTCTTCACAACGTTATTCTACGTCACTCATTAGATGTGCTCAATACCTAGCAACTGATGTTCAGCTAGAAATAGTCCCCTCGATCAGCCTAGCCTTTGTCTAAGAAAACAAATGTTTCCGCAAGCCCTTTCCATCCTTTAAGCACACCAACCATATTAACCACGCTCTAGTACTGGCATTTCAGTACAAGGAAAGACCTAGCCAGCACCGCACTTAGAACATGTGACGGTTGGAGCGTGGCAGGTGCACCTGCCTGAGCAGCAGGAGCACCCGCCTGGGCAGCAGGAGTACGTCATAGAGATTGTTTATATAGCTTCCGTAGCGTAGCTACTCAAGAACAACGATTACCTCAACTTTGAACTCACCGCTACAAGCGCTTTTTCACCGTTACAGAACATCTTGAAGTTTACCTTGAGACTTCACTGTATAGTATCTTTTGCTCGAAGGTCTGGACCAAAATTTATACTCACCATATTCAACGGGTGATTACTCACAGGGATGGATAAGACTAGAATATCTTGGTATGATGTCGACGCTCGACCCTACGATATACGAGGAACTCCTGCGAGATGCGACAGGGAGAAGCGAGAGCGGGCGCGCTCAGACAATAAATGAAGCAACAGCGCCCGTTTGCAGTCCACCGTTATCTGATGTATGGGGTCTAGAGGGGTTCGAAGGCTTTAGAGAAGAGTAGAGGTTCGGAAACAACGATTTAGAAATATTGCTAGGCACCTCGAGTGACGGATCTCAGATGCTCACTAGGATCTCGCTCGCCGCAAACGAATTGCTCCTCGATGAGAGACATATTTTAGCAGCAACAGTACCTTGCCAGTGCTTTTCTGTCGCTTGTCTCGCATCTAGAAGCGCTAGCACTAGACGACTATAGAACGAAGTCCCCCTCGACGAGCCACGAGTTACAAGACCGGAAGCGTGCACTGACTCCCTGTACAAATCTTTTTAATTGTCACTCCTACAGCAGATCATCTCAGTTCCTAAGATGATCCAAGTTTGTCAGAAAGCGGTACGGTCTTATAGCAGACTTGCCAAAAAGCTGAGGTTACAGGCATCGACCGGAGACAAGGTGCGGATTGGCGAGTATGACGCATCATCTGAGGAAACGCTCTTTGTCTTGGCTAGTCTTGTGGTGTATTAACTAGAGACGTGGATAGTGTTATTGGACAATTTGTTGAACAGATGCAGGGCGCTCGGGCTTACGGGGCACATGTCCATGGTTATAGATCTGAACAGCGATGTGCGGACGCAGATACTCAAATTCCGACGGTACAGTCAATCATGCCTTGTACAATAGCTTCATTGCTATAATAAGTAGGACCTAAATGTATGATTTAGACCCTGCGCCGTCAATCGTTTTGCTTACCTAAAGCTTCGGCGTTTACCCCGTTAGGATGCCGGAGTCCCGGTGCCTACGCCGCAGAGGCAGTGTTGTGTATTACAAATTCGACACGAATGAGTACTTTCCATTATAATCCTATCTTCCATCGCAGACTAACATCCGCTTCTTTGACAGAAAGTAAACATCAGATATGGCCTCGTTCAACATCGACACAACAGGTGAACAGATTGTGACTGAATTCGGTGCTAATGCCGACGGTAAAACGTGTATGTAATGAGGTGTATACAACCTCCTTGCTTGTGTAGATATGGCACTTACAAAGTACCACAGTCGTCGTCACTGGCCCAAGTGCGGGAGGGTTGGGAGCGGAGCTGCTGGTGACTCTGGCGAAGGCCAAGCCTGCACACGTCGTTCTCGCCGGTCGAAACAAGGCCAAAATCACCCCAGTAATCGAGAAAATTCAACAGATCAATCCAAACATCCGAACAACCTTTGTTGCGCTCGATCTCCTCGATAACGCGTCAGTTCGCCAAGCTGCCGCCGAGATTGATGCTGCCGTGGACAGCATCGACGCGCTCATCAACAATGCCGGTGTTGCCGCCAAGAGAGAGTTCAGCCTCTCCAAAGATGGCGTCGAGGCCCACCTTGCTGCCAATTACCTTGGACACTTCGTCTTGACGAACCTGCTTGCTGCTAAAATCATCGCATCAAATGGACTTGTCCTTAACGTAGCTAGCATGGCGTACACGCTAGCGGAAACCAGCACGGACGACCACAACTTCAATGTAGCCTCGTCTCCAGCATTACGCTGAGAACATAGCTGACTGCTATGTAGGAAGGGAAAGACTACAGTGCTTGGATAGCCTATGGTCGCTCGAAAACAGCGAATATCCTCTTCACTTGGGCACTTGCTGAGAAATATGGGGGGAAGCTTGTGTCTCTTGTAGCTGACCCAGGAAGTAAGATGCATCAATGCGGACAATGACATATAAATAGCTGACTATTACGACAGTGGCCCACGACAGCCAACTTCTTGTTAACAGTGCAGTTGATGAAGATTTCCTTGCCGAAGGCTTCGCGATTGCTGCTGAGCGGATGAAGGACCAGAAGGTCCCCGAGACGGTGCTCGTTTCTATGCAGCAGGGGGTCGCAACACAGCTTCGCGCTATTCTTGACCCAGAAATCAGGGCCAGCGCGCCCGCATTTCTGAAAGAATCGAACATTTTACCGGTCCTTCCCTACGCGAATGACAAGGGAGAGGCATTGAAACTGTGGAGCTGGAGCGAGAAGATCGCAGGAGAATCATTCGGCGCCCACTGATTGATATCAGCGGACCTGGAGTGGTTTAATGAAAGGGAAGATGCTTTCATATCAAGAAAAAATTCCGAAAAAACAGACCCTTTGTGTCTCGTTCATTCGCATGATTGCCTACATTTTGACTGCACTACCCGATATGCGCCGCACAACTGGTCATATATCCAGGCACCACCAGGCCCAATCATTGAATAATCAATTTAGACTGGAATACTCCATATATTGTAAAGTTTCCATATTGTGCTATTGGTACCATAGGTAATATAGAACAAAGTCATAGAACAAAATTCTTCGACTAGTTACCAGCGATGCAGTGATTTGTAGCGACCTGCACCACCTAAATTAGCAACTTCGGAACAGCGCCATCAGTATTGATATCTAAGCTTGTGTGCCCACCGCGTGTCGGCCTTCATAAGACATGAACACACTTGAACATGTTCTTGGACCTGCCAGCATCGTCACGTCGCAATATTGCAACGCTTAGTCCTATTTATCGTAGATATCTGATTCGCTATTCTTATCTATACACAAATAGGTTCTTTTTAGGTTGATTAGTTGGTCTGAATATCCTCATATGCGAAGTTAAAACCAAGTCCCATTCGCCGGTCCAAAGTAACCAGATGAAGGCATGTCCAGATATGGAACTCCATCTCCGTCGGCCGTGTTCACAAACACAGTGTTGCCCCACCAATCCGGAAAGACAGCTCCAGTGTAGCTGATAGCGAAGAATATAATGATGCCAGAAAAGGCCGTGCCAGTATCCAGCGCGGCGGCGAGGATGTAGTTGTACTTTGTCCACCAAGCGAAAGCTTTCTTGAACACGATGCGGTTGAAGAGAAAATTGACAAGCCACCATGAACTGTAATTGATGCCGGTGGCAGGGGGTACGTTGTAACTAGACATTTGGTCAACCCACGGACTGCTACAATAGCATACTGAAATATACTTACGTTCCAACAAAGATGAGAGGCCAGTTGATGTATCTGTATTACCAATTAGTCAGCACGGTTCCGACGATAAGAAGGACAGCAAAACCTACCTGAGCCAATCAATCTTTGTGCGTTTCCAGGCGTACCAGGTCACGATCGGCATCAGCGCACCGATCCAGAAGAAATGGCAAAGACCAGAATAAATCTGCCCGGCAGAGTATAGTCGACTGGGTCCAATAAGTCCCCAGATAACTGAAGAAGAATACACTGTTCTGCCTTGCGGACATGAGAAACGGTCAGGTTGGTCATAGGTACAGATCTTGTCGATATGGCCTAGCATCCAACTTGTTGTGCCAACTTGCGTAAGAGCGCCAAGAACCTAGCAGAGTGAGTACACAACATGGTCACGTGTGGCGGCAAAACTCACCGTTGCGCTGGCTTGAGCGGCGAAAACCAGCCGTGGCGAGACCTTCAGATAATGGCCGAGTTTCATGTCCTGCGCAAAGTACAGGCCCTGCTGGACGACATCTTGCGAGAGCGTCTTGAAGATCATGTTCGCAAGGGGTTTACCTTGGAACATGTACCCGCCAATGAACTCTGACAGCACATTCAGCTGCTGGGCATCCACGTTCGTAATACCCTGGATAATGCAGCATGGAATCATATATACCGCGGGAATAACTAGGGCAAGAAAGACGCCGTACACTGGGAGTTTCGTGTGGTAGACCTCTACCATGACGATTGAAAGGACAGTCATCAAGACGGTGACACCAGCGTATAGCCACCAAGGTGTTTGTTTGTATGATTGCATCAAGCGCGCATGAATATCCATCTTCGTACGTCCTTTCATGGCTTCGAGGATGTCTTTGCCATGCCAGAGGAAAACGTGGACCAAAACGGCTGTGATAGATGCGAATGAGAGGCCGTATACAAAAGCAAAAGATGCGCCAAGGAACGGAGGAGAATACGCCTGGTACGCAGTCTGGTTGAATGTACCGTCGGCATTGATCATCATGCTCACATTGTATTCGGCGCCATACCGGTCGTACACATCTGCCGTCATCAGAGGAAGATAACCCGTCCACCAAGTGTTAGTGTAGTAGATAGCTGGAACCACTATCCAGAAAGCTCCAACAAACCCGAGGAAGACATTGAGAGCGGCCCATGAAGGTGACAACAGAGGGTTAGTGTTATAAGCGATTTGAGTCCAGTCGAAAGTTATCGGAGACAGACCGAGGCCAGTCTGCATGCCGAAAAGGTGATTTACGATGCGGTTTCTTGGAGCAATCCAGCAGACCCATGTGAAGTAACTCAGGGCCACAAATATGAGTCCAGGGAACCAATACCAGGCAAACGCGCAAACCATCACTACCATGAAGAACCGGAGGCGGGAGATTTTCCAGCCATTTGCAATAGCATTCGCTCGAGAATGTAGCGTGGTTAGGAGAGCGCATATTGACAGGGTTCCAGGCCAGATGATGCTCGCAGGCTCCACCACCCATGGCCTGCATAAACCCGCAATACCAAAGCCGAGGAGCTGGCAGCAGAGAACGACTAGTATCTTGAAGCCGGCTGTGAGCTCGAAATCATAAAACTTTTGTGCAGCTTGGATGACACTAGTGGCATCTGCAGTGCCCCACGCAATCGAGACGTTAGCCATGATTGTGATAACGCAATGTTCCTTAATGTTAAAATGGCGATCTGGATTGAGACTCCATTTACCGAGCGGTCCGAGATTGATGGTCCAGAGTGGAAGTACGTGAGCCAAAAAGACCCCACAAGGGAAGGCCAGCAGTTCAGCGACCAGTGACACGATGTGGACAGACGGTTGGCGAAGGGAGAAGAAGTTGTTGACACCGGCGCCGATCATGGTGAAAATGAAGCCCAGGAACCACATGCGAAGAGTGTTGACAGGCATAGAAGGGTCATCGACTTCCGGCACGACGGCACGGACTATTTTCAATAGTCAGACATAACAAGAAGTTCATTGATCTTTTTGGTTTGAGAAGACGAGAAGTTTGACGAGCATACCTTCAGGGTACGGGGAATGGTCAGAATCTAGATCAAACTTTTGGTCATCCTCCAGCACCTTGGCCACATCGACCTCCAACTCCTTGAGGTGGTCATGGCCGATTTCAACGTCCTGCTCTGGCTCCGTCGCAATTGGATCCTTGTTCTCCGCCTGAAAGGACATGTTGGTTAGTCACCCTTGCGCAAGGAACCAAGGTCTTGGTTGCTGGAGCTTGGTGCATGACAAGGCGAGCCGAGGCTCTTATACGAGAGATAGCCCTGAAGATAAGACATCCCAAGATGTGCAATCACGCCCCCAGCGTGCATTGTCCTATCGGTTAGCATGTTGCTGCAAGGATCACCTGCCTAATTGGGCAATGATCGTTATCTCATATCTGTTCCTCGCTGACTGTGGCGTCGTGAACGTAGGTCTGTGTTGGGCTCCGTTCTCAGTGAAGTTTGTCTCTCGACAAGCAGGTGTCGTTGTTGTTTGTGGTCTCTTCCGCGTAAATTGAATTCACGATTAATGCTAGTGGGTAAAGATTAAACGCGTCAAAGGAGCACACCACTTCCTCTGGTGGCTTCGTCGATATCGCACGCTATATAAATTTATTTGTGTTTTCGCGCAGCTATCGAGATCAACTCCGTAGCTCTCGCAAACACGCTCAATTTAGTAATTATTGGAGTCTTCATTAATGGTAGTGGAAGCGGGGCAAAGACTCTCCATTCAAACACTTGCGCATGGAGCTACGGTATCGCACATTCTACTATCAGAATAAGAGACCACTGGACAACGATAGTGTGTGTTCGGAACCGATGTTGAGATGGGTCAATCTCTCTATACCGAGGAGCTCGTTTTTATTGACTACTCAGCCTGAGTGGCCTCGGCGCTGTTGCTGAATAGTCAATAAAAACGTCTTCCTTCGCTGCTTACGACGTGAACTTTGAGTGCCCTGGTGCAATGCGGGGAAACAACCGCCAACCGACCGCCTTGCCAAGCTTTCCCGCCACCACGTTCCATCGCTCTCTCGTTGGTTGCTGCCATCGTTATGCCACACAACGCCGTACTCTTTAATTTCTCGCTCCAAGAGCCTGCCCTCATCTGCAAACTGCCGCTGTACATTATATACTCCTAGGAACCTTCAAAAATATTTGCTGTGGTCACGTCAGTGCAAGCTGCTATGTTCGCATTCTCAGTATAGGCATCCAACAAGCACACAAACTGAACAGCATTGAATACAGATCCCGTCTCAAATATCGATTACTCTCCAAGCCTTTTGCTCCAATTTTCGATACGCACTCCACGGCTATCGTGCCTGTTTTGCTCGCCTCTAGTGTAGCAGCTCAGGGTCATCAAGTCCATGCTACGTTCTTCAATCGTACAGCCGACACTGGCGGCAATGTACTAGGACATATGCCATTCGACGGGCGCGGCCTCTTGTAGCTATTTTTCGGATATTGTGTCAATCTTATGACCCTTGGGACCAATCAACCGATCACCGCTGCCCTATCTACGCAAAATTTGCTGCACCGTAAGCATAAGTGGTAAGTCTATAGAGATTGGCATACAAAAGGCGAAGTAAGAGGAGAAGACCAATGTGGATATTAACTCTTCCAATGGTCCATTTGTGCTCTTTCGGTCCCATGTCTGCAGGTTTCTGGTTTGTTGGACCTTTTCTTGTTCATCAAGCCTAGTCGTCATTGTAAGGGGCATGGACTTGCGGTCTAAGATCCTAAACGCAAACTTCTCACAGAAGCTTGTTGTGTCCTTTATGTGAGTTTGGTTTGACATGCACAATTACACGTCTCCGGCAGTATTCTTTCGCCTTCTCAATACTGCGGCGCGAATTCAGTTGTGTCGCACACTTCCCTTCTATATACCCCTGCTTAAAAATCCAACGGCATGTTTGAGGTTTTGATATGGCCAGCATACTGCAGGCCATACGGTTTCAGCTCATAATATCGAGCTCAAAGAAGTCATCTTCAATTGGCAAACTTTTTGTCCATCTGCCACGCTTGCGCTTGCGCTCACACCCCGGTCCCATTATCAATTTATGCGAGTGAAAGAAGCTACCCAGCTCCCCTTATATGTCAACGCTATGTCCATACCCACATCTGTAGGTGCGAACTTTTCGTATATTTTAACACCCTATTCACAGCACTCAACCTTTCCTTCTTACACTACTATACATCGACCACTCAACCATTTCTATAAACCACTGAACTCATTCAAGGATCAACTTGACAATACCTTCCCACGCAATGGAGTCTTCGTCTGACCATTTGAGCTCCGGCTCAGGCGATGCACATGAGCAGATTGCCCTAAGCTCATCGGCACGGAAACGTTCAACAGACCCGTTCATGAGCGACTCGTTCCAGTCGGACGACCAAATGGTCGATTATGCGCACAAACGAGCAAGGACAGATACTTACCATCCATCAAAAACACAAGTTGCGCCAATCTCTAAGAAGCGTAGACCTGCGTCTCA
Organism: Paracamarosporium sp. OC-R06-R3; assembly: GCA_019828545.1. Classification (NCBI taxonomy): domain Eukaryota; kingdom Fungi; phylum Ascomycota; class Dothideomycetes; order Pleosporales; family Didymosphaeriaceae; genus Paracamarosporium; species Paracamarosporium sp. OC-R06-R3. Next base: position 182,652 of record JACVRA010000158.1, read on the forward strand.
AGATCCGGAAGAACAGCAGGACGAAGTTGATGGCGATTATCAGCTTGGAAAACTAAGCAATGCTGAGCAGACCGTTCCGCATAAGAGCATTAAACGTCTGAAAACGGATATTAGCTTCACCTCTGCATTACCAGTCAAAGATGAGGTAGCTGTGGCTCAGAATAACACCAGCCATGAAGCTAATACCCAAACAACTAAAGAAGGTGAAGGTAATGTTCATAATGAGGTCACTGCTTTACCTATACTAAGATTCCCAGACGCACCAGGACAAGCTACAGGTGCAACAGAGGAACATCAGATACCAAGCATTCCTCCTGCAGAAGGTGAGTTCATAACAGAACCCATTCATCCTAACATAGCTAACGAGAATTAGCGTTTAAGGTTTTGCCGCCACCCAAGGTCTTGCCATGGTCAAAGAACTCTTATCCACCTACTCAAGCCTTTACCAACCAGCAGGATTGTCCTATCGACTGGGACTACGTCAAAGCCAACTCTTATGGATTGAAAAATGCACACATACAGGCCTACGTATACCGCAGGCCATGGGCCCCCAAAGGAGAAGAGTTAGGGTACGAGAAGGTTAAAGAAAAAATCCGCGCAATGGGTGACACTTCTATCGATTCTCTAGAAGGAGCCCGTAAGCGTTTCGGCATTGCCAACCAGATTGTCTTTGAGACTACTGGCGTATACTTCGAGGGCTCTGTACATGGTGTGAAGAAGACGCACGGAATCAAACGGCGCAGGAAGATCGATTTGGACGAGCAGCAACCGCACGATAACGAGGCTAAGAACCACGAGGCCAAAGACCACGACGACGATTTAGTTTTTATTGGTCCAGCCGTGCCGGAGAAGGAGGAGTTGCCACCGGATGAAACGATAATCACTTTCATCCTACAACCGCTCGATTCAAAATGCAATAAAGACGATGATCGCTGCATCCAATGTTGTGAGCACGGCTTATGCTATGATCAGAATTGCCGCGATGCCTGGCTGTGGTACCAGAATGACTCTGGGTATTCCAGCGACTCGGAGGATGAGTCTGAGTGCCCGTATCCGGAAACGCACTCGAGCGACCGTTGGAAGGAGGCGCTTTCAAAACAGCGCGCACCTTTCGGTTGCCATATGCACCAGCCTTTGACAAGGAGATGGGTACATCTCGAGAGATTTGAAGCTGTGCGTATGTCACGAACACCGATCGAGAACATCTATCTCCTTGATGTATCGCCGAAGGCGTTTGACCTTTTTACTAGTTGCTTCGCGCCGCAGTTCGTCCAAGAAGTACCACGACAACCAGAGCGCCTAAGCGTTTACATAAGCGAAGAGAACGATGATGACGACATGGACTACGCGGAAGCCGTTTACGAAGAAATCGAAGCTCAGTATACCATCAGCGACATCCTAGAGGCTTATTGCTGCTCGCAAGCGTTAAAGTGCCCCATCGTTAGCGACGTTCTTCTGAACCATCTTCGGAAGATTCTTCTCGAATATGAGTCTCTGAGACTATTCGAGCCGGAAGACATTCGATATGTTTTCCAGTATACTAGTGCAAGCGACCCCATTCGTTTGTTCTTATTTGATGTATTCCGATTGAAGACGGTTCACGCAAGAAAAATGATGAGCCTCCATAAGCAGGAATACCCTCCTGAATTTGTGCGATACTGGGACCATTGGGAACGTCAACAACATGGCGATGTCCTCCCAGGGAATCAACAGCTTACCGAAGACTTCCTCACCGAGACATACACGGGATATCGAAAGGTTAGAAACGGCTTGGTTGGGCTCCTCACCCGAGCCCCCAAATTATTATACAAAAGTGACCCTAGTCCAAACCCCGGGGAACCACCATATCGTATTCAAGAGGACCCGCAGGATCAAGAAGGCCGTATCTGGGGTGACGCTATCTTCGAAGGGTGGGTGCCTCGAATGTGGAGGCCACCTACAGGCCAGCTCTCTCGAGACGCCTTACATGAACGCTTCACTCAGACCGACTCCGTCAATGCTGTGTTTTCGAATAACTACGACTGCTTTTGGAGAATATACCACAACCATCCCGATGGAATCTACTAAGCCTTGTATGAATCGATAAGGAATGCGTCTCGTATAGCGCTCTAATTCATGGATCAAGGCCGCCATCGAGCGCCATCTACACCTTGCCAATTCGAAGATTCGGCACATGTGCATTACTCCAGTTTTCGCGGTCAAATTCCACAACCCACACCCCCTTACATGGTTAGCGCAAGCCTTTAAACTTTGAGGAACGCACAAAATCACTTTAGGTCTGTATATTATAGTTTTAAACCTTCATAGGGAGTATTGAAAGAACCGAGGCCTGTTATGCAGTAAACCGCATCGGGGCTTGAGGTGACTAGAGTGCCAGCCCAAATGGGCTCCTTTACAACCGAGACAGCCAGATGAGTTTACATCTCAGGCCTCTTCTTTCACCAAAAATTCTCTCAAATCTGTGATTTACAGACCTGGGCTTAGAAGAAAAACATAAGACATCAGAGTACGACGGGTTTGGATGGCAAGATTTTGTGTGCATCCTTCTGTTATCTTTGGAGAGAGTTTTAATGTTATTCTTTGCTTTTCAATCATTAATTTAATCCTGAAGCGGGCGTTGGGAACGAGTTAGCTGCGACATTGCATATCTGTTTATAACTTTGAGTGAAAGCAATCTCTTAATGTTCAATGTGCAATCGACATCGACCATGTCGGTGAACCTTATCTTCATAGTCTTGCATTGGGATCATCGTTTCTTATACGTCTCCATGTTTGTCGTTGGGGAAGATCCCAACCGGTAGATGAACCTCCTCAATCATGCGTATCGTAAATTAATTACCCCACAGCACTGACCCATCCTTTCTTGGTAACGAATGCCAACCTTCAGATGAAATCGCATGTCTTGGATCTACGGCAGTTGCACATGCCCCACACAGATAAGATAAAAGTTCCTGACCTGGGTGTCTCGAAGCATTACGCCCGGTTCTGGTGAATATTTCAGGACGCGGGCTGCTACCCTCGCGATACGTTGACTTCTAAACGACTTCGGATTCGAGAACCATCAAGATGCATCGATTTATCCTTTCGCTTTTTGCACTGGCAAGCGCATCACGAGCGCAACAGGCACATATGTAATGGCTAGAGCCTATCATCTGCACAACAATTATGACGTGGTTACTAACGGAGTGAGCGCAGGATGCGTTTTGCTTGTTCACAGCTTACGGTTGAAAGATTGGACCCATTGGTAAATCCAGGACAGATTGGAACACCACATACGCACCAGATTGTGTCAGTTTCTCTGATGTTAGTATTCTACGATTCGCCTAATTATTGTAGGGGTGGGAATTCTTTCCGGCCGGACATGACGCCAGTCGAGTACGATTTACCTACCCAATCTACCTGCACGAGCTGTACATTCAGTGAAGTAAGGCTCTGAAGTTTGTTCCTTTAGCAAGAATTGGTTCTTTGGATATGCTAACTTAGGCCAGGATTTCAGGTAACGCATGTCCAATCAGTCTTAGATTCATTAAATTGACACTACGAAGCAACTACTGGACAGCGGCGCTCTACTTCCGCGCCCGCAATGGCACATACAAAAGAGTAAAGCAGGTTTCCAATGGTGGTCTGCATCAAGATGGGGGCCATACGGTTTACTATATCCCGACCTATGATGGCGTGAGCAACGTGACAGCTTTCGCTCCGGTATCTTCTTTCCTCCGCTTTAGCAGACAGATCGCTCACCCGATGATAGGGCTTTCGGATGCTCGCAGGAAATCCAATGCTCCGCAACACAACTGGCGAGTCCCGTGGTATCTGCCATCGCTGTTTGTTCAAGGATCAAAACCCCTTTGGTGGAGCGCCTTGCACGGGTAACGATACGACGCATCTTCCCGATCACCAGTGTGAGGGCGGGATGCGGACGCAAGGTAACCTTCCCCTCCTTCTTTACCTTAAACCCCCTCCAAGTTTTAGTCTCCTATGCCTCTTTACTATGTGCCCGTGAATTGCTGATTTTACAAGTAACCTTCCCCACCTGCTGGGACGGCAAGAACCTTGACAGTCCCGACCACCAATCTCACGTCGCCTACGCCACGATCCCTTTCGAACCCTACGCCGACCCGGTGGTCACTCGCCCGTATACTCCAGCCCAAGAACGCGGCAAATGTCCCGATTCGCACCCGGTACATCTGCCGCAACTGATGTACGAGGTGATTTTTGATACGGCAGAGTTCAATGGAGAGGGCGTCTGGCCAGAGGACGGGAGCCAGCCATTTGTTTTTAGCATGGGCGATGCGTGAGTCCTGTCTATCTCGTGCAAGATGGATACTGTAGGCTAATGTGGATAGTACCGGACACGGAAACCATGGAGACTATATGTTTGGTTGGAAGGGTGATAGCCTGCAGCGTGCTATCAATGCGAGGTGCGACAATGATAAATGTAAGGAGCTAAAGAGGCAGACAGATGAAGAGGCGATGAAGTGTAAGATTGCGCAGAAGGCGGTTGAGGATGTGGGGAACGATAACTGTAAGTTCGAATTATTTGGAAGGATGACAGGGTTTTGCTAATGAAAGTCAGGGCTACAAACCTTACCTGGCGGCGTAGAGATCAACGATGGAGTCAATATGTGATCTATGTTACGGTTAGATGAGAGTAGTATGGATATTGGCACGCTCTCTTAGTAGCGTTTTCGCGAGATAATCTCCATGTATCTAGTTGTAGATGCCATATATATCTTACTTGATCGCAAAGATAAAATCGAATGTGACATGCGCACAAGACAAACCCATTAATTTTCTTTTTTTCTCGTGTCACCCTCGAATTTGTTACAATTCCTGTAGATATTGTGTGAATGATACCACGATCACGCGTCGCGGTCGCGATTCCTTACCGTGTCCGTGCGCGTGATGCGCATGTTCGCGTGATGCGCACCCCCCACCAAAAGTAGCTTAGGCAAAAATGAGGCTCTAGAGCCACCCAAAATTGATATTATCACGAGATTTTCTGATGGAGTACTCTATCAATCCTCGCGATCAATTTGCACTACTTATATCTATCTGGAAGGTTGATGTTGCGGCCCGATCGCGTCGATTTGATTGGCGCAGCAGATACGCCCTCAGGAGCCTCACCAGCTCCTACAGCATCAACAATCTGTTTTTAACGCTTTTTGCTCTGTAGAGGAGGTTACGAGGCCTTCCGCTTACCCTTTTAAGATAGTTGTAGAGCCTTTTTAGCGTCACAAGCAGACTTCTAGGCAGCGCGCTGAGCTGCCTTTTCAGCTCTCTCCTTCTCCTTTGCCTCTTTTGTTACCTTACGCGCAACACGCTTCTCCTGCTGGATTTTCTCCTTGTATAACTTAGCTGCCTTCTTAAGCTCTGCCCTCTCTGCTTTTTGAAGCTCCTGCTCCTTCTCCTCTTGCTCCTTGATCGATTGACGTACACGTGCCTCCCTCAGCTTCCTTGGTGACCAGAAGACTGCTCCACCATGATACTCCTTACGCTGCTGAAGGTCTAGAGCTTTGCCCTTCTTCCTACGCCTCTTCTTAGTAGATAGGGCCTCCCTCAGCCCATTGTTATCATGCTGGAGTAGCTCATTTTGAACGGATAGGTGGTGAACTGATTCACGGAGCTTCTGGGCCTCTCTACTACC